>VDFB02320381.1:0-49798 GCA_007258455.2 Sequoia sempervirens | reverse complement strand
AGACCATGTGGACACTGTGGTGCCGAGTTCTACTGGGCGGGACCCAGCTAGGAATTCGGGTGTGCCTCAGGTGGAGGGGACCCATGTGGATGCTAATCAAATGGATGCGAGGTATTCTGTGTTGGGTCAGTGGTGGTCTGAGCTTTTTTTTTCGAAGATTAAAGGTAAGAGTATCGCTACTGAGTTAGTGTCTTCTTCGAATGAGGAAGGGGTCTTCTCGTTCTCTTTCCCAGATTCCATTGTGGAAAAGAATATTGATGTTATGGACTTCTCTTTGGTTGGAAAAGTTCTCATCTCTAGACCGAGCTTTGAGGAAGTCCGTGCTTGGGTTCACAAGAAATGGGCTTTGAAGGGTCAGGTGGAGGTAATTGCGATGGCTAAAGGATTTTTTTCCTTTTCCTTCTCCTATGACGAGGACCTAAAATATGTTTTTGCGAAGGGACCTTGGTCTTTTGGGAGGTTGTCTATGGTGCTTCTCCCGTGGCAACCTAGAATGGATTTGTCTAAATTCTTGGCTAATTCTGCTCTAGTTTGGGTTAAACTTCTAAATTTACCACTTAAATGTTGGGATGAGGAAGTATTTAAGGCTATTGCTAAATCCTTTGGGCATCTTATTTCCATTGATGAAGCCACTAGGACGAGGAGGAGACTTGTTGCGGCCAGATTTTGTGTAATGATTGACTAGGATGTTGCGCTTCATGAGTTCTTCCTTAAATATAAGGTGGGTTCCTAGAAACAACATGTTGTGTTTGAGAATATTTCATTTGCTTGCTTCAAGTGTAAAAAAATGGGCCACTAGGCTAAGGATTTCCCTGCCTCTGGAGTACCTCCCAAGGCTATCAAGTAGACCAAGGTGTGGAAGGTCAAGGATTCACGCAGGGTTTAGGGATGTTCGGAGAATGGAAAAGGGGAGGAGGGTGGGTTTGTTGTTGAGAAATGTGATATCCCTCCTGCTGAGGTTGGTGAAGATGAGGTTGGTCCTAAAGAGGATACTCGTGATCGGGACCTCATCTAGGAAGTGGACCATGTGTCAGAGATGATTCTTTCTCCTAGAAGGTATGTGGAAAAGATGAAAAGTAAGAAGGATGTTGATAATCAGGATGTGGACCATGTTTTTGAAATAGTTCTATCTCCAAAGAGGCCTATGGAGGAAGCCAAGAATCAGGAAGAGGTTGGAAATCAAGCGGAGATGCTATCTCCCAAAGGGCCATTGGTAGTAATGAAATTCCTTGAGTCTCCCTCTATGGGTTTGGGGTCAGAAAATGATTTTAACTTGCTGGAAGTTGTAAACTCTGTGTGCAATGATGAGGAGGGTTATACCTAGTTTCGTTGTTGGAAGAAGAAACCCTCTTCCTCCTCCCTTCCTCAAATTCATAGTGGAGTTTGTACATGGAGGTAGAAGGCAATTGTGAGTTTGGCATCAAGGGCCCGAGATGACCCACCTCACAGAAGAGTAGGGAGTGGGAATGCAAGTGGGATATTGCAGAGGGTGTCTAAAAGACCCTGTTTGAGATGTTCTCTAAGAGAACTCCCTCCTCGAGAAAATGAAGGTCATTTCTTGGAACATTAGGGGGATGAATAAGCAGGACCTCCTGAAAAATCTAGTTTGGGACCATAAGCCAAACATTTTGTTCATCTAGGAAACTAAGATGCTGTTGGATAAGTTGGAAGCCTTGAAAAGTTCTTTTTTTAGAGACTGTGGTTTTCATGGTGTGAGTTCAGAAGGAGCCTCGGGTGGAATAGCCACCTTTTGGAATGCTAAGTTGTTGAATGGCACGGAGGTTGTTGTTGGTTTCAATCACATTGAGTCTAAGTTTACTGGGATTAGGGATTTTTTTTCTTGGGTTATATCCAATGTCTTTGCCCCAAACTTAAAGAGAAATAGAAATAACCTTTGGGATGAGCTTTGTATAATTAGGACATGAATTTTTTAGACTTGCCCTGGTTGGTTATGGGTGACTTCAATACTCTGCTATATGATGAGAAGATGGGTGGCTCTCAGGCTGACCTTGAGAGCAGATTTGATCTCAAATTTTTCTTAGATGATAATGCTTTGATTGATGTTAATCGATTTGGTGCTTGTTTCACTTGGTCAAATAGACGTGCAAGAGCGGATAATATCCAAGTTAGGCTTGATAGGGATCTGATTTATGCACCCTGTCTTATGAATTTTTCTTGTTCATTGTCCTCTATCACTCGGTATGGGTCAGATCATTTCCATCTCTCCTTCGTTGCAGAGAATTCTGGAAGGAAAAAAAGTTTTCCTTTCCGTTTTGAAGCCATGTGGCTTAGGGATCCTCGTTTTTTGGATTGCATTGATAGTTGGTGGAAAGTTAGCGTGGATGGCAGTGCAATGTTTAGAGTTGCTAAGAAGCTGAATCATGTCAAGAAGAAGCTCAAGAAATGGAATAGAGAGTCTTTTGGTCATATTTTTTATTCTAAAAGCTCTTTACTTATAAATCTAGATGATATTCAACTTTTTATTCAGTCAGAGGGGCTATCGAAGGTTGCTCAGAGTCAGGAAGATGGTCTTTTGGCTCAGTTGCATGATGTGATTGCCAAGGAGGAGGATTTCTAGAGACAAAGATCTAGGGCTATTTGGCTTAAGGCTGGAGACCGTAATTCAAATTTTTTTCACATTACTACCTTGTGACATAGAGCTTCTAATAGAATTTCTTCAATATGTAGGGATGGTGCATTGTTGGAAGCAAAGGAGGATATTCATGGTGCGATGACCAAGTTCTTTTAGGACCTCCTGAAATATGACCTATTTTGGGACCAAGGTTGCATGGATGAGATCCTAGAAGTTATCCCCAATATGATTTCAAAACAAATTAATAAAGATCTAGCTGCCATCCCTTCTACCTCAGAAGTTAGGGATGTGATTTTTTCTTTTGAAGGTAACAAGACCCTTGGCCCTGATGGATTTCCCTTCTTATTTTTCAAATCTTGCTGGGAGATTATCTCTGAGGATGTGGTAAATGCTACTAAGGAATTCTTTGGTTCTAGAAGTTTACTCAAGGAATTGAATGCTACCTTCATCGTTTTGATTCCTAAGAAGCCTGATGATAGATCCTTTGGGGATTTTAGGCCTATTAGTCTCTATAACTCCATTTACAAAATTTTCTCTAAAGTTTTTGCAACTAGACTGAAGAATTGCCTTCCTCTGCTAATCTCTCAACAACAGAGTGGCTTTGTTAAGGGATGACAAATTATTGACTTCATAATTGTGGTTCATGAGCTTGCAAATTCAATTCATGCTTCAAAAAATCCAGGTTTCTTCTTGAAACTTGATATTCTTAAAGCATATGACAGAGTCAGTTAGAAGTTCCTGTTGAGTGTGCTTGTTAAATTTGGCTTTGGTAGAAAATTCATATAGTTGGTTGAGAAAATTATCTCCACTCCTTCGTTTGTTGTCCTTGTGAATGGTTCTCCTTCTCCCTTCTTTAGGAGTTCATGTGGGCTGAGACAGGGTGATCCTATTTCACCTCTTCTATTTATCCTAATGGCGGAGGCTTTGGATCACAATATCTTGAAGGCTCTTCAAACTGGTATGATAAGGGGTCTTTCAGCTTCATCAAGGTGCTCTCCAATTACTCACCAAAAATTCGTTGATGATACTATGTTGATGGGTGAGTTTTCTATTAAGGAAGCCATGGCGATTAAGAAGCTGTTGTCAGACTATGAAAGGGCATCTGGGTAGAAGATCAATCTCCCCAAGTGCTAGATTTTCTTCCTCAATACTCTAAATGGGTTGCAAGTTAAGGTGGCCAGAATTCTATTATGCAACTGAGGTGAGTTCCCTTCCTCTTATTTAGGGATTTCTTTGTGTGTTACCAAGACTCCAGACTCGTTTTGGGTGGGTTTGTTGGAAAAATTTAGTAGAAAGTTAGCTGGTTGGAAAGGTGTGCTTCTCAGTCAGGCTGGAAAAGTCTAGCTTATTTTGGCTACTCTGCAAAACCTTCCTCTATATGCAATGAATCTCTTTAGAGTGCATGTTAAGTATGAGAACAAAATGGATCAGATTATGAGGATATTTTTATGGTCAGGGAAAAAATCCAAAGCCAGGATTCCTTTGGTTGCCTGGGATTAGGTGTGTAAGCCTAAGAAGTGGGGTGGTTTGGGAATCAAGAATCTCAACTCTTTTAATAAGACTCTTCTGGTGAAGAATATTTGGAGGCTATTGAATAAGGATGTGGGGTGGGCTAGTCTGGCAGGAAATAAATACTTTTCTAGACTGGATAGGCCTTGGGATTTTCTTACTTCTAACGTTGTTCCATCGGGTTCGTGGTTTTGGAGGAATATATTGCATTGCAGGGATGTTGTTGCTAAAGGTGTTAAGTTGATTTTGGGTGATGGAAAATGTATTCTCTTTCAGGAGGAAATTTGGTGTGGAAACCGTCCTTTGATCTCCCTTTTGTGGGAGCCCCATATTGCTCCTCTCCGTAAGCAACTTTTTGGTGTTAAAGTAGCGGATTACATCAGGGATGGGGCTTGGAAGAAATTTGATGTCTAGGACCCGTCTCTGAAGATTTTTAAGGACTTCCTTGGTTGCTTTTAGATCCCTTCGTTCCCCAGACATGATAGAGTGGTGTGGGCCCCTTGCCCAAGTGGTAATTTCTCTGTGGCCTCCACTTTTTTAAGCTCACTGGTGGTTCTTGAGTCTATCCCCTTTTGGGGTAGACTTTGGAATAAGAATCTTATTCCCAAGATTAACGTGTTCTATTAGCTGATCATGCAAGGTAAAGTTCTCACGACTGAAAAACTTGATAAGAGGGGGTTTTCCATTCCCAATAGGTGTGTCCTTTGTGAAGCCAATGGGGAGAATGCCTTTCATATTCTTATTGAATGTGATTAATCTTTTTCTTTATGGAGCAGATTCATCATTCTCTAGGAGGTAGGTTGAATTTTTCCAGACTCCCTAGCTAAGTTCCATGAGCAGTGGTTTTTCCTGTCTTATTATCCAGTGGTGATGGGTCTCTAGGATCTCATGGCCCTGCACATCGCTTGGGGTTTGTGGAAAGAGAGAAACAATATAATCTTTCAAGAATCTAAATTGAAGGTTGATAGCCTTTTTGTCAAGATTCGTAGGGCTATTTTGGAGAATTATGCTCTCATCAAATCTGTCTCTTAGAAATGTGTCCCAGCTATGTGTCTTGTTGATTATGACTTAAAGGTGATTTCAAAATTTCCTTGGTTCCTAATATTAATCCTAAGGCCAGTTCCATTGCTAGGAAGAATACTAGATGGCAACCACCTCTAGAAGGGTGGATTAAAATTAATTTTGATGAGTCAACGAAGGGGAATCTCGAGCCTATAGGTAGTGGGGGGGTGTTGAGAGATTGTTTTGGCAGACTTCTTGGTGCGGTGGCACTCCCTTTGGGTAATCAGACAAATCATCGTGCGAAAGTGGAGGCTGTGTTCATAAGTGTGAAATATGCCATTGGTAAGGGTTATTCAAAAATATGGGTGGAAGGAGATTCAATGAATATCATTAATTATTTGAAAGGTATTCATCCCTCGAGCTGGAATATGGAGTAGTTAATTAAAGATATGACAATTATGTTACAAACTTGTGCCGAGACTTGTATCTCTCATGTTTATAGGGAAGGAAATTCCCTTGTTGATTACTTTGCCAACATGGCTATCAGCTTAAGTGAATTTTTCTTGTGGGAAGAGGGATCTATCATTCCCCAGGATGCTAGAAACATTTTAAGAAATGATGGCGTGGGAAAATTTCATACGACCTTCTTGGTTTTGTAAATTTCCTTGTTTGGCACACTTTGTGGGTAGATTTTGGCTATTTGGCTTGTTTATGGATATTTCTTACCAGGATTGTGTGATTTCTTTCAAGGGATCCATGGGTGGTGACAGGAATCGTGTTGATCCTGACTCATGTGGTGATATTCGGAGGAGGAAAAAACTTTGGAACATTCTTTTTCATGGAAATTTTACTCCTTTTTTGGAAAGATTACATGATTTGAATGCCTTGAATAAATTTGTGTCTGCCTAGCATAATCAAAAACTTGTGCTTAAAGGCCAGGAGGTGGAAGTGAATGAGGATTTAATCGTTGCTGTCATGGGACTGCCGACGGTGGACAAAAAGTTTTTCAAGGACAAAAAAAGCAATGAGGAAGCCATGACCCGATTCTTTAAGGGTGATGAAAGGAATAATTTGGTTAGGATGGAAAATTGGGGTTATGATAGGACCTCATTGAAGAAAATTTGGGCTAGGGTTGCGGAGGTGCTGATGAGGTACATGACGATTGAAGGGAGGTACAAGGATCTTCTTGGTCATCACTTCACCCTGCTTAACCATTTTAGGCATGGCTTGTTCATTTCCTTTCCTTTTTATCTGTTTTCCTTCTCTGGAGTCTTCGGTGTATGCTCATCTAAAGAATAAGAGGGATCCTATTCTTCAGGAAGGGATTATTTTACTTATAATGGAGCATATTCAGTCTATTACCCTGACTCCTGCCATTGTTGGTTAAGAAGAAGATTTTAATACTCTTTTTGGGTCTTCAGAGTCAGAGTCCTCATTGGACGAGGAGGAGGATTGGAATGGGGATGAGGTTGGTGTGGCTTCTTAGGTCAAAGAAGAGGAAGGTGGTAGGTTCCAAAATGAATAGGGCCCCCAAAAGAGTGGCTATTTCTAAAAGTAATGAAACGAAGGTAGGGTCAGATGGGCCCTCTCCTAGAGCTAGGGAAATGGCTATTGAAAAAGGTACGGTTGGTGGGATTTTGGAGGCTGGGGCCCAAAAGAATGTCGAAGGGGTTGATAAATTGAGAAGGATGTCAAAGAGATTGGCAAGTTTGAAGAAAAAATAGTCAGCCATTACAACCATGATTCCTACAGAGACTGAGGTAAACATTAACCCTAATGTCAATACTATGTCTATGGAGGACTCCCCAGTTCATGAAGTTAATAAGGCTTACATGGAGAAAGAGGGTGAGGAGTGGAATGTGGCAGGTGAGGTTAAGAATAATGTTAATCTACCTTTGAAAGTCAATCCTTTGTTGGAGGACTTTTTGTATTTGGATGAGGAAGACACCTCCATGTTTGGCCTGTTAGATATGGCTAGGCTAGGGGCAATTGAAACCTTCAAATTGGAAAAATGGACCCTTCAGGAATTCAATAAAATCAATATTAAAATTAGGGGCCTCTATGCCGGATATCCTTATTGATAGATTGGTGGATTTGGAGCACACTCAAAATGAGTTTAAATAGAAATTTGAGGACATGTTGAAAGCCCTCGAGGATAAGGTGGTTGGCCTAAATAATGACTTGAGAAATTTGTTGCAGGTTAGCCATGCTTCGGTCAAGAATAGCGCAGAGGCCCTCGAGGTCTTGTTCAAGAAGCTCAACCAGTTGAGGGAGGAGCAGGTCTTCTTCTCTCAACTCATGGAGAAGGATCAAGCAGGTAAGGGTAAGGGTAAAAAGGCCCTTAGGGATGATGACAAGGTTCTGGTTGGTAGAGGATTGGAGGAGTAGAAAAACATATTTGAGGCGAAAAAAAAGGAACTGCTGGACATGGTTGAAAAACACAAGTCCTAATAGATTGAATTGGCTAATACTCTGGGTGTCCTTAAATAGTTACTTTGTTTCTTGTTTTCTATTTGTTTTTGGTTTTCTATTTGGTTAGGCTGGTGTTGTTTTTCTATTGGGAGCCACTGGGTGTTCACTGTCTATCTATTGTTTGGCTCCTGGGTTGTTCAATTTTTTGTCACTTGGGACATTGGTGGTGGTTGATTGTTATGTTTTTTAGCAGCATTTGGCGACTTTTTGTATAGGGTTTTAGGTCCCTTCAAAACTTGTTTTTCCCTATTAATCAAAACAAGCAAAAAGAGGATGGGTTTGAGGATGAAATGATGTTAGTTAGCCAATTTGATCTATTGAGACATTTTTAAGTGTCTACAACTACCAACCACACTCGCTTAAGGAACTCTAGTCATGTCCATCTCAGTAGGAGATTTTGGACAATCTTCAATAGAGAAATTTGTTCCCTACAACACTGGAATGACTAACTGCTTACAATCTACCATATGAAATCTCTCAAGGACAACATTAATATACTTACTCTGACTAATCCAAAGTTTTCTATTTCCTCTATCCCTTCTTATTTTCATTCTGAGAATATACCTAGCTGCACCTAAATCTTTCATTTCAAATTGTGCTGACAACTAAGATTTTAAATCAGAAATCATATCCTTACTATTCCCAAAGAATAACATATCATCCATATACAGGGCTATAATAAGTAAACAACCATTTTTAGATTTAAAATACACACAATGATATGATTTTGATCTTACAAAACCTAATGACAACACAAATCTGTCAAGCTTCTGGTACCACATTCTAGGCAATTGTTTTAAACCATATAGAGATTTCCTTAACTTGCAAAGTAGATTTTATTTACCTCTTTCAACAAAGTGCTCCGGTTGGGACATATAAATTTCTTCTTCCAAATCTCCATGAAGAAATGTTGTCTTCACATCCATCTGCTCAATCTCTAAGTCATACGTAGTTGCAAGTGACAATAGAAATATGATAGATGCCAACTTAACTATAGGAGAAAATATTTCTCCATAATCAATTCCCTCTACTTGGGAATATCCTTTCACAACCAGCCTAGCTTTATACTTCTCCACACTGCCATCTAGATCAATTTTCCTTTTAAATACCCATTTATAGCTAACAGTTTGTCGACCTTCAAGAAAAGGTACCAAATCCTAGGTTTCATTCTTGTCCAATGATACCATTTCTTCATTCATGGCCTCCAACTAGGAATCTAAATCAAAAAAATTAATTGCCTCTTCCACAGTCCTAGGCTCATCAGTGCTATTAATCAAAGCATAGGCACAACTAGAATCCAACATGGAATATCCATACCTTTCAGGTTGTTGCTTCTCCTGTGTAGACCTTCTCATAGGTTGAGACTGAGGTTGTGGTTCTTCTTCTTGTTCAAAACTCTCAGAACTACTTGAGCTCTCCTCAGTATCAAGTACACTTGGAGTTCGTAGTTCCTCTTTTTTTGGAGTAAGAGGAATGTCAACTACATCGTTCTCCTTCTCTTTCATCTCTGACTGCAGATCCACTATACAAGGTTTCAGCTCATGAAAGATTACACTTCTATTGTATACTACCTTCTCAGTAACAATATTCCAAAGCTTGTATCCTTTGACACCAATGCCATAAACAGTGAAGATGTATTTAACATCCTTGTTCTCCAATTTAGATCTTTTCATATTCAACACATAAGCATATTCCTCACAACCAAAGACTCGAATATGTATCTGAGAGGGTTTCTTACTAGACCATGCTTCCATAGGTGTTTTATCTACAAGCACCAAAGAGGGGGATTGATTTACCAAGTAACACATTGTAGCCACTACCTCAGCCTAGAAATTCTGCTTTAGACTAGCATTGCTCAACATACTTCTCACCCTTTCCATCATCATCATGTTTAACCTTTCAGCAACTCCATTCTGTTGTGGAGTGTAAGGTGTAGTTTTATGCCTTTCAATCCCATGGTCTTTGCAATACCTTTCAAAATTTGTAGAACATAATTCACCACCATTATTTTTCCTTAAGCATTTAATTTTCCTTCCAATTTTATTTTCTACCAAGTTTTTCAACTCCTTAAACTGACTGAACACTTTTGTTTTACTTTTTAGAAAATACACAAATCCCCTTCTCGAATAATCATCTATAAATGAAACAAAATATTTAGACTTCAATAACGAAGGAACATTCACTGGACCAAATAAATTAGAGTAAACGTAATCTAGTTTGCCAAAAGATTTATTAGGAATAGAGTAAAGAGAAACATGGTGTTGCTTTCCATAAATGCAATGTTCACAAAAATTGAACTCAAGGTTACAATCATCAAGCCCTTCAACCATATTTTTATTCTTCAAGGCTTTCAAGCCTTTTTCTCATATGTGACTGAGTCTATGATGCCATAACATGGTTTTCTCTGCTAGGAGTTTCACCTCCAAAGAGTTTGCACTTAGAGGAACAAAGTTCTCCTTACCTACACGAGCAACTTTGTCTGACTTTACAGAGACACTGTTGCATTGAACAACACACATCTAGCTTGTATAGAGTGCCAATGCGAGCACCCTTGGCTAGCACTATTGAGCCTCTAGTCATTTTGTAGACTACTTGAGAATGAAACTTGCACACCAACATCATTCAGCTTACTAACAAATAACAAATTTTGAGCCAGACCTGGTATGTGCATTATGCCATCAATTCCTTTGATTCTTCCATCAGGAAATTCAATTTTGACTCTTCCATGGCCAAAAATTTCAAGAGATGAGTCACTTGCTAGATACAACTTTCCACCAACATACTTTTCATACTTCATGAACCAATCTCTATGAGATGTCATGTTAAAAGATGCACTTGATTTAATTAGCCAAACATCATATGATGCTTGGGTCACCAAGGCAGCATGAAGGCATCCACATCACTCTGAGAAGAATCATTATCTGAAGAGTTGTTGTTTTTCTTCTTTTTATCCTCTTTGCAAACCTTTCAGATATGTCTAGTCTACCCATAATTCTAGCATTTCACCTTGGACTTCTTGCTTGGAGACTTTGATCTCCCTTAAGACTCGGATTTAGATTTCTTATCTTTCTTCTTGCTTCTGTCCTTTGACTTGCCTCAAATAGAAAGAGCCTCCTTGGCCATCTCAAAAGATTTCCTTCACATTTCTTCTGACAATAACAAAGCAACCACATATTCCATGCTGAAAGTGGTTGTTGTACTTCCAATAGCCATCACCAAATGGTCCCACATGTTAGGTAAGGAACACAAAAAAAGCATACATCGATCTTCATCATCAATCTTTACACCTACAAACACCAATTAAGCAAAAATTATATTAAATGAATTCAGATGGTCTGCTATAGATGCACCTTCCTCCATCTTCAAGGAGTATAAATTTTTCCTCAAGAATAACTTATTCACCAGAGACTTCCCCTGATAAATGTCACCAATTTTCTTCCATAAAGAAGCTATAGTTTTCTCCTCATGGACATTTAGGAGAATAGAGTCTACCAGATAGAGTCTTATCAACCCTTTGGATTTCCTATCTACGAGGTCCCAATCTTCTTGCTTCATACCTGATGGTTTTGTTCTAGACAACAATCCAAAGATCTCTATCCACCAACAGGTCTTCCATTTTGAGTTTCCATAACTCGAAATTGTCACCATTGAACTTTTCAATTTCTACTCTTCCTGATGTGCTTGCCATCTCAATCTACAATATAGACTACTTGATTCCTCAACAAGTCTCCCACTGCAGAATTAGCACAAAAAACTCGTCCTACCCACAAGGATAACATAACTGGCGAGGCTCTGATACCACTTCTAAGGAAAGTTGAGTGCGAAAATTCCTTCCTCATGCCAAATTCTTAGAAGAGAAATGCAGATATTACACTTAATTTCAAGTTACAGTTCATTAAGATGCACATTTACAAGTAACATAATAGACAATTAAAACCAACACATAGAGAATTGAACACCATAATTATGTGGGAAAACCTTTATGGGAGAAAAACCCACACACCAAGCAAGATCACTTTGTATTACAGTAAATGGAGATTACATACAAAGTTACAAAACTTCTGCTTCCAGGTGTTAATTCACAATATCAATCTTAGCAGCATAACATTTCCCTGATCAACCTCACCTCAGTTCAATTCAAACTACACACCGCTCAATGTTACAGAACATACTATTCTGACACACCATTCATTCATCATCCCAAAACCACCAAGGAACTATTCAATTCAAATTCCCTAAGCAACTACAGTAAATGGTCTAACTATTTTCCATATCAAACCATCGAAGAGACTCTGTTCAATCTCTCTTCAAATTCACCAAGTCACTTGGACAATCTCACCGTATACCAAAACATCTAGTCACACTTCCTCCATCAGCTTCATCCAATTCCCGCTATCCCACTTAGCATGTTCGGGTCCCACCAAGGCACCCATAGGCTAATTGGTTACACAACTCTACACATATATCCATTTTGATGAGACAATCCATCATCTCTCACTGAAACAAGGATTTCACAACGACGAGGGTAGTACCACTCCATGTGGTCCCCACTACATCCCATCAACCTATCGAAGAGACTACTTCAAAGTCTTGATGAACTCGTGAGGTCCCACCAACTAGAGTCACCAGCCTTCCATCAACATGTCGAGGAGACATGACTCAATGTCCCAACGAAAAAGAAAAGTCACTTTGATACACTCTCATTGGAGTTTTGAGGAGACACTAAGAAGACTCCTGCCAAAGTGAACAACTCTTGTCGACAAAGAATACACCACACCAGAGCAAGAAGTAATATCTATCCATCGAGGAGACATAGAATAAGGTCTTTCCGAAAAAGGAGAGTGAGCCTGATAAATCAAATAGATGCTATGCTAAGAAGGAATAACACAAGCCAATAAGTTGAGGCACAATTTCCAACATAGTCAAGGCTATGGTAGACTCAAAGGCCTAGAGTTGAACCCTAAGCTCTAATACCAAATGTAATCACCCATTCTAAATTATTAATTTAATAATATTATTACAAATGACAAATAAATATATTCAAATTAAAAAGACATAATTAAGAAGCTATAGTCAATCATAGCAACACATGTCTAATTAAAATGAGTCAAGATTTATATATTCAATTCAAAAGTCAATTACAATATCTAAGTTTGACTTGGTTTATAAGGCCACAAAGTCAATACAATGTATAACTTTTACATCAAGGTTACATAAAGGTTACATCATAGACTAAGATAATATTGTATACAACCAAGGTTCCTTTTGATGCTTGCCTACACTGGTGGACAAGAACATGGTTGAAGCACTTTATCGCCCAACCACGAAGCTTACGCTTCCCCGAAATTCTTCCAACTTGAAGAATACCAAACCTTGCACAAAAAGTTTAGCAAGAGAACAATATGCATAGTGGAATATGGTGCATTTCGGGTATGTGCAAGATCATGATGGGCCAAAAAGTGGTGATATGACGGGTATGTGTAGGGTATGTGGTTGATGACTTTTTTAAAATCCAAAATAGATGAAACAAAAAGGGTTTTTAAAGGAGATTCTCAGCTTTCCACTAATATAAATTATTCTTTACTTTGAATTTAATAAATAATAATTATTTATTTTCTATTTGAATTATGACTAAAGTCCTGATTGATAGGCTGATTGAAAAACATCTATAGCTTTCAAATGGTATCGCATTTTTTTTAATCTGAAACATGCATCACATTCTATGCTTTGCATACTATAGGGTTAAAAATAATAATTGAATTTTATGAAGTTTTGACCAAGTTAAGGTGGTTAGACATACGAGTTTTTATATTTTTAAGTTGTAATAAAAATTAATAATTAATTATTTACTTGGAAAAATTACAACAAAAATATGAATCACATCGACATGAGTCGCCTATTTATATCTAAAAATCTTATAAAAAATATTATCATTTTATTGTGGTTAGGTGGTTAGACATACACCTACTTCTTTATTTTTTCAGAGCATTGAAATTTAAAATTTTCACCAAATAGTTTTTTAAATAAACCTAGTAGTTTAGAAACTACATTCAATTTGCTACAGATTCTATTCTTACTTAATTTTGAAATAATATAGATAACTTAATGAAATTTTTATGTCAAGTTGCGTAACTCTAATTTTTCTAAATTTTATCACTACTTAAGGGCCTATTTTTTCCATGATGATCCTACACATACCCTTCCCATACATCAACATGCATTTATATCTACAAGTTAGAAAATAAAATACAAGATCTATGCTAGGAATGACAGAGAGAGTGTTATCACACAGTACATACATACATACATAATGAACTGAATTGCTTGGCCAAGCATAAGAATAATGTTGCAACAACAAACAATAGGTTTTGGTAAAGAAAACCTTTACTCTCTAAACTCCATCTTGGCACTCATCCTAGAAGGTAACTTTCATCATCAAGTTATCTCATAGCAACTAACTACGCTCTAGCAACATCTACCCTTAGGTGCTCTAGTCTACTAGGTGTTGTTGTTCTATTCAATTTACAATTCAAAAATAAATCTAATGGAAGTTGATCAAAACATTATCCATCCATTAAAAGCATGCCACAAGTCTACTTTCATCGTAATTAAGTATTCATTTAAGAATGAAGAAAAATAGGAAACAAAAGAGGGTATGTCACAAGTATGTGTACGTGCATAGATGAAAGTCTACATGCATACACAAATAAATGCCTACTTAAGTTATGAATTTGTGCATACATTCTGAATTTAAACTAATAAATTGGATTTCTATCATCCAAATAATGTTTCAGAACATCATATAGTCTATTAGTTTTCATAAAGTAAAGAATTTTGAAGAAGTCTGTTTGAACAATTGCCCACATACTATTATGTCATTTGTATCAATCATGCTATGATAACAAACCATTTTATTATAATCACATAGTTATTGTTTAACAAAACGATGCTTCTTACATATAAAACATTCAATGTTTATAATAGAACAATGATGTTTCAACTAAACAATTACAAAAGGATGTTGTTCACAAATAAACATTCATTGTTTATAATAGAACAAGACTGCTTACAACAAAAATTTTACAGAACAATGTTGTTCACAAATAACATTCATTGTTTATAATAGAACAAGATTGTTCACATAAAACAGTTTATAGAACAATGTTGTTCACACATATTCATTCACTATTTATAATATAATGAGACTGTTTACAATAAATAGTAATCACAAATAACATACATTATTTATAATAGAACAAGGTTGTTCACATCAAATGGTTTATAGAACAATGCTATTCACCAATATACATTTACTATTTATAACATAATGAGACTGTTTACAACAAAACAGTTACAGAATAATGTTCATAAATAACATTCATTGTTTATAATAGAACAAGGTTGTTCACATCAAACGGTTTACAAAACAATGTTGTTCACTAATATACATTCACTGTTTATAACATAACTAAACTTTTTACAACAAAATAGTTACAAAATAATGTTGTCTTCAGCTAATCTCATACTATCAAGGAAATTCCTTTATAAAGATTTTACAAGTTTTGTACCATTAGAATCTCATTATCAGAAACAGGAAAATCAATGCTTCATTCATAGAACAGAGTGTCCATCATTCAGGATTTTCATCATATAAATATTATTGAAAATCCATTATGCACATATATATAATAAGAAATCAAAGAACGACATGCTTGTCGTTGTGAAACCCCGAGGAAATATTTGTCATGAGACAAGATTCAGTAGCTTCCAGCATTCTAGAAATGCACCCATGTTTTATAAAAGGTTAACAAGGAGTTGTGAGCAATCCATTATCTGGTCACTCAGGAACGACTATTCCTTAAATGTCAGTTACAGTTTTTCCTTAACTTCTCCAAGGCCAAATTCAAAGAATACCCACTAATGGCAAATGCAAATACAATCATATACTTTGACATGTAGTATTGAATCTATAATCATTTTAAATGTAGCCCAAAGATCCTACAGATCAAATCATACAAAGATATATGGGACGTTTACCTAGTTTGTTCACCATTCAAAATGAATGATGTCATCTTATGCATGCTACAACCAATGCATTCATTTTTCTTTAAACTTGAAGCCTAATATTAATCTTAGCCTAGTTGATATGATCATCAATATTAGAAAGAAATGATATAGAGTTATCTTGTCATTCCCTATGGAATGATATATGATTCTCTACATTGTTTCATATAACACAAAACTTTGCAAGTCAGAGTCAAATCCAATAACCATAAAAATGGTAGAGTATTCACATGTAAAAACTATGATGACAACCAATAATAAAAATGGCTACTTGCCTCAGCCATGCTCGGCTAGCTAGTCGATATGGCTTAAAGGCATAGGGATTATCTAAGAAAAGATGGCCGATAGGCCATGCAACCTAAAATGGGTCAATTCTACACTTCTACTAGTCTCAAGGTCGTTTTCATTTGCAAATAGAAATATTTTACCATTATTGCTATTGAAATTCGACAAAATGGAAAAAATATTGCAAGTATTGAAGAGACAATACTGAAAAAATATGTCATAGTCTCAATGAAATCGAGTTATGTTCAAATTGAGCTTTTTCCTAAGCTTTCTTTGTTGTTTCGTCTCTTAGCCGATTCACAATAAATTTCAAAAATATCAAAATTTCCATTCAACATATTGAATTTCCTCAATATTTCAATTTATCATATTATAATTAAAAATGCAATAAATTTGAGTTATGAAAAATGAGCACCAAAATGTATCACAAATACATAGTGACAAGCTCCAACTTGGATCACATACACAGTGGAAAACTCTACATACATCCTATACATAATGGTTGATTAACACATCACAATGACTGATTGACTAACACACATGTCCATAATGCATCCCAGATAGAAAGAATATCTATGCATTATGCACTACATCATGTGTCCTATCCTTTCCTCTAGTCTTTTGCACTATTGGAAAAATGGGAAGAGGATTTGATGCATCCCATACTACACCGCAGGTTCGTCCTCAACCCCACATGGGTAAGTATATAGTCTAAAAATTGGGAAGTGGATTCGATGTATCCCATACTACACCATGGGTGCATCCACCATCCCAAGGTTTTCCCCAAGTAGTGAACCTACCAAACCTAGTGGATTTTGACTTCAATCGCCTATAGGCCACCAAAAAAAAGTCTGTCCACCCAAGAAAAAGTAGATCCCAACATATACCACCTTGTGGCCTTAGTGGTATTGTTAGCTATCTTCTTCATAATCCCAGGTAACACTTGGCATCAGTCACTTCCATGCTTATAGTACTAGCCAGTGAACCCTCACAATACACGGTTAGCCCCAGATTACCATTACTTGCACAAATGGGTACCTACCCATGCAACTACGGTCGTATCATAACCAGGGTAGCCCACTACCTTCACCTTTGTGAACTAGGTGAATGATGACTAATCCCTAGCAGTAGCCTAGATATCGGTCATTGGCATGGTCCAATGACTACTTGTCACTGCTCAAATATTCTGGAGGTTCACTCCTAGGCGGATCATACATAACATGAGTCATAATCAAAATCAATAGATACACGGGACTATATAGAAAGACCTCTATATATGGATTTAAATTACATAGACACATAATAGGTACATTGAACCAACACATGATGGACTCTACCCGACATTGATGTACTTTACCCAACATATACATATAATCAAATACCCATTATATAGTAGGTAAATTCCTTACTTCATTATGTTTAAGATAAGCTTATTTGTATTAAATACAAGTTATTAAATTCCCTTAACGTGATCATACGCATTCGATACCCATTTTAGCCTCAACTGAAGCTTACTGTGGAGCAAAGGTCAAACCATTGAGGAACAATCCCAACATCTAGGAGTTATCCCCCCTAGACCCCCTACAGACTTGAGGTCATAGGGACATCCTTCGCCCAAGGACCACCTATGTTTTTGCTTCTAAATAGATCAAAGTCACATGTAGTTCTCCTCGCATAGTCTCTCAAGGATACCTATACACCAGGTTCCCACAACCCAAGGTTTCATCAATGTTTCTCTTCCATTATTAATGCTTATCGACAATTAGGAAAACCTATATAATTTAACAACCCATACAATAACACCTTTAAGGATATTAAACTCGACCAACTTGAATTTCCTTAGGTTAGTCTTCTCAACATAGGGGTTAGGCTTATTGTACAACACTAATCTACCTTAGTTCACACAAACCCATTAGAAGTCACTTCCATTTGAGATTCATAAAAATAGGTTTAATATTGAGTGTTTTCTATTTGAGGGTATGGTCAATAAGTAACTTTTAGTCATATAAAATCCCTTACTCCCAATATCCAAATACCATTCTTAGGTTTATTTACATACTTCATTTGGTAGTTAGCATTCCCACACTTCCCTTTTCTAGCAATAGACATGATATCAACATGTATCAGGTACAATATTTTGACTAGGAATAAGGTTTCTAACTTAAACATTTTGAGAATTTTTAATTCCACAAGACTAAGCCATAAACAAGGTACTATTAAATATTTGACCCATTTGAAAAAATTATCATGGAATGTTTCATAGATAAATATTGATCATCTAAACATATTTAATGGTTCTAAGTATTTGAGAAACATTTAATAATAAAATACTACACATCCCATATATGGAAGTCACAATTGAAGAACTCAAATGATACTCAACACTACGCCTTGTAGGAGTATTTATAACTATTCCAACCATGTATTCCAATTTAAAAAACCTATATCATGATACTTCCATCGAATTACGTCAAGATTGAACCTAATCGCCAATATCATTCCTAATCCAACTATAACATCCCAAGGTTTCGTTTATACTAATTATAGAAACACACATACTTTTATTGTACTCCTAATGATATTGAAGACAACAAGTCTTATGATTAAGTAGTTGATACTTATTGTTAATAGTGACCATGATGATATAATTATACCACATAGCTCATCCCAACCTCTTAATTCTCCTTAGGAAAGAGCTACATGCAATCAAATGACATAACTCATTGTGTTATTTTTCAAGTAATATATTTTAAGGAAATGAGATTAGATTAATATATTTATTCAAGTGTCCCCTCCCCTACTTCTATTATTAAGTAATAGTAGCAAGCCCTAGTTACTCATTACATATGTTCCAATACAAAGAACATTCAATCACATTATTTGATTTATCAATGCTCAGATCATATATACTAACATCATTTTTAAGGAGCAATAACCTATATAATTTTGTGGTTTAACACCATAGAATTTCTTCTTGATTTACACATGCATTTGCATATTAGTATTAAGAAACATAGGGATATTAAGTGTTCCCTAATTCATCTGAGTAAAGATGATTTTACCCTATTCATATATGCTATAATATTTTACAAATCCTTTTATCATAAATATCCTTAATTTCAAATGACCGAATATGTTACTTTTACTCACTAACCATCTTGGTATTCTTTGTTTATCTTCTCATACAATATGCTAATTCTAATTTATTTATAACATAAAGGGATACATATGATTGCCAAAATATTGAGAAGTATGCTTATTAGCCTTAAAATAAAACAAAAACATAAATATAAATTGCTTATCTGTCAAAGTTGATCACATATTCTATGTAGTCGCATAATCCCGGTGGACAAATATTTCACAAAACGTCTCTAAAGAACCTAAGTCTCTAGGGATGATGATGAAGTCAATTTACACTGTACGTGTTGGTATTAGCTATGAGGGTGGACTAGATAGGAAGAAGGTAGTCAAATGTTGTGTAAAATGGATTTTACTCTTTCTAGCTACTTTTGTTTGATAGTTTCTATGACCTTTTAATGAATCCGTATAGGCAGTCATGGTTGGGGAAAAATAAATTAGAGAAATGCCCCCCGCCTTAGTCACACTCAACTCTCAAACATGGCTCCAATGTTTCTCCAATCAACTTTTAGATTCTCTCCCTCTCTTCTCTTTTCCCTCTGAAATAATGCATGTAAAATTATTTTAGCCTTTATGCCTTCATGGATTTCCATACATTGTTCCAAATTTCTCATTTTAGCATGTGTAGCAAGGATATGAGCAACATCCATGAAATTTGAAATTACACTTGCTACTTGCAATTTCTTCAAAGTTTTTAAAACATTTTAAACTAATCCATTTTGTTGACCCCTGCTCCTCCTTGTGATTCCCACATGTCCTATCTCTTTCCCATTTCTTTTCAATGCTCGCTCTTCCTCCCACCCCAAATTCACCAATATTTTCTTTCCCTTTCTCATACAATTTCATTGCCTTTCTTTCCACCTAATCTTGCATTCCTCTGCATCTCTCTCTCTCTCACACATGTTCAAAACTGGGTGTCTCTTCCTTGAGCTCTCTTGCTGCCTCCTTGTTCTCACTCCCCCACAACTTCCTCTGCTCTCTTCCCCTCCATTTTTCTCCTAAAGGAAAAGCTTGAATTTATAGAATGAGGGGCCACAGGGTTTTGAAGATTTCCAGACATGGCTTGCATAATTCCACTACACATTGAAAAGGGTGCCATGCTCCCCCATTTCCTTTTGTCCTCCCCATTTAATGCCTATGAATAGGCCCATATCATAGGCCATGGTTCATTAAATAATTTTTTGACTCATTCACTCGGTCTCTTTTCTTGTTCCCATTGCCATTTTAATTAATTAATTTATTTATTTTTTCCCATTCCTATCCTTGATCGTGGGGATGTCACATTCTTCCCCCCTTGGGATAAGCTGTCCTGGCTTATTAGAGAGTTAGATTTGTTAATTTCATCAAAATTTTGGGTTACTAACCAAGTTAATTTCTATTGGTTTCCTTGTCCCTACCTCTCAAGTGGTTGCATTTTTCCTAATTTAACCAATTTGGAATATTTTTTATAAGATTTAAGAGGGTTCATACTAAAATATACCCTTAAGTAATCATTTTTCTTAATCCAATCCTCCATTACGAGTTTAGGGGTTAATATTTCTTAAAATACATCTATATTATACCATTGGGTACATAATTTACCAATTAATATTTATAAGTTATTGGCATACCATGCATCAAAAACTACTTTTCACCATTAAGTATTAAGGTAGTCACAACCTACCCATTCAAATATACACCCTCAACTCTTGGCATTTCATGTGTATACCTTGAGAGATATTTTTTTAATACTCTTAATTATGCAATAATATTTTCTCCATAACAAGGGGTGAAGTTAAATCCAACAAGTGAGTTAGGGAAAATAACAATCATAAAATTCCTTAAACTTTCGTTACACACTCTGATTTTCATTTACAACTCATATGTCAAAATTTCCTTGTTCACCCATCTAGGTACTCTTGGTTATGACTAGCCATATGTTCTCACAAGATTAAAAGTACATTAAGATATTCAAAACCATTATGTACATATCAAGTGACTAACTTGGTTCTGGTCAGGCGGTAGTCTAAGACAACATGCTTAACCCAAAGTCAAGTGAGCCTCAAAGGTCCAACATTTGAACCTGGTTGCTTTGATACCAATGTAAAATCCCCATCTTGAGCACAACAATTTTTTTTTGCATTCATAACATCTACCAAATTAAATGATTGAGCACCTTCCACAAAGCTTAGTAGTTTTAACTTCAATACTTCTCCATTCCCATGGTGGCATCAACTCATTATTGTCAATTATATGATTGCACAAAGAGTGTTAAGGTCCCAAGGTTAAGGTCTTTCCTAGACCTACAACCTAAGCCTCGAGGGTTCATGATGACCCTGCCTATGTATCCCCTCGTGGGAAATCAGAGGCTTCGTAGTTTTCCCCATAATGACAGAGGGAGTTCAAAATCTCCTTTTGTATGAGATCTATTATCTCACCTTTAACCCATAACTAAGTTAATTTTAGTACATGTAAGCTATCAACATAGTCAATTATAATATAATAATAACTACTTTTCCATCAAGTGTTGGGTCCATACCAATCATTACTAAACGTTAGTGTATAAACATTCACAATATCCAAAAGGGGTCATTCATATGTACCATAATCTCAAAGATTATACACATTGGCTACCATGAATACCCCCATATACACAAGCTGATTAGCTCATACAAAGTACAAGTACAACAATGACTAGATCAAACATAGGTCACAAGTGCAACACGGACTGGATCATACATAGATCACAAGTATAACAGTGACTGGATCACACATAGAGCACAAGTACATCACAAGTACAATCATAACTGTCACATTTGCACATTACAAGTACACTATGATGGTCTTATACACATATCATATTTACATTAATGACTGGCTCCATCATATATCATAAATACTGTTGATCATAAAAGCTTGTGCCTCTCTAAAAATCTTATGGGAAATTCAGTGAATGTGGCACCAACTTGCACTTCACTGAATACCTTTGGGTTTTTTATAGAAAGTCGGATCTTCTTTGGGGTTTGGAGAAAAGGGTGGAAGGAAATGTAAATATAAAACATAAAAAATGGTGATGTACCAACGCTTTTACAACATTTCAAACCCAACCATTCCTATGATTGATATAATTAGACACAAAATGCCACAACCCTTCATTTTTGGAAAGAGAACGAACAAAAAAGGCTAACAACAAGCATAGTGCAGACTTTCAAATCCTTCCACAGGTAGTGTTCATTAAGGTCTGATAAAACATAAAGATTTCTTGGGGTAACAAAAAAAATATTTAGAAATTGCATGAACTCTCTCTCCTAATACAAAATAATATGATAAAACAACAACCTTTTAGAAAAATAGAGAAGTCCAATGACATAATCCAGTTT
This sequence comes from Sequoia sempervirens, assembly GCA_007258455.2. Taxonomy (NCBI): domain Eukaryota; kingdom Viridiplantae; phylum Streptophyta; class Pinopsida; order Cupressales; family Cupressaceae; genus Sequoia; species Sequoia sempervirens. The sequence goes on along the minus strand of VDFB02320381.1, from coordinate 27,376 downwards.
TCACAAGTTATTATTCTACTATATGAGCACAAAGCATAGAAATCAGCTACTTAAACTATTCAAATTCAGCTTGCAAGACACAGTGTTTCATTCAGAACAAACACATAAAGAAAGAAAGCTTGATAAAGGCCATACATGCACAGTCTCAATGATTTCTTCTCAATAGTTTGTGCTTTAAATATCAAATGAACTTTAAAATAGAGGTCGGATGCCAATCTGATAATAGTTTAATCCCTAAAAGATATAACATGCCAAAGAAAAGTAGTTCTACAACTTTAATCCTCAAAATAGTTCTTTATCCTAGAAAAACTAAAGAAATTTTTCCTTGACAAAGGAAACTAAAACTTGGAATCCAACCCTTTCATCTGTTGCCACCTCCCTTTTATAGCCGTAGAAAGAAGAAAATGCCGCCACAACACAAAACTAATCACTGCCAGGTGTTGGATTTTGATAGCACATGATTTGATTATAGATTCTTGGTTAAGTCACAATAATCTTTTCTCATCAATTCTCAGCTGCTACATTAATGCTTTTTAGATATTTAGCAAAGATAGAGTTTTGTAAATGATCAAATACTAGAAACACATCCTGAAAAAAAAAGTCCATTTGACCAATCACATCACCCAAAGGCACCGACTCAAAACTTCCATCCTGAAAACCAAGAAAAGAAAAAGGCCAACAAGCTCCGAAAAACTCCCAAAAGATATCACTTCATAAGAAGCACAATCCGCTCGCAGTAAATAGATGACGTGTCAAACAGATGAAAACTTTCAAGCTCATGAATATAGCCCCTTAGAAAATCTCTGATGATCCAACACGCGTCCTGACTCTCTCCCGAAAGGAAGGTGAAAAATTAAAGTTGCACAGGCTCCATGTGGCGCATTACACACCTTTCTAATAACTCTACTTGAGTGTGGGAACATCCAAAATTTAAAACATTAAACAAGCCAAAAATCAAAACTATCAAAGAAAAAATGCTTCATAGTTCTGGCGACTCACAGGGGGTCTTCACTTTAGGAGGCTCGAACATAAGCCTCTGGTAATTTTTGGAGTTTGAGGAAAGCGAAATGTTGTGCCTCCTAGTCTGCATCAGTTGGTAGGATGAGAGTACAAATTTTCTTGTATGCTTGTTCTAGGTTGAAAACCTCTTTAAAAGAGACAAATCCCCATCTGGAAGAAACCACCCCAAGGTGATAATAGAGTCGAGAAAGAGGATAAATCTTGCACTCAATATCATCAGCCATGGGTATTGCACTTGAACCTGGGAGTTTGGCTAGCCGTACTTCTATTTTGCTACTTTCTTCAATTTATAGGGCTTTCAATAGTTGTAAGGTAGGAATCTTGATGGAAATGGGTAAAAATAACTCTTTTTTGTACACCAATTCATAAGGGGAAGTATTCAAAATTTTCTTGGGAGTAATCTAGTCTACCCACATAGCAGCTTGTAGATGTTTGTGCCAATCCGTTTATTGTTTCGACCTAATGCACTTGATTAACCTAATTAGGTTTTTGTTGGTTGATACTGCTAACCCATTCCCTTGTGGGTAGTAATTTGATGAATTTTTAAGGAAAATCCCATGTCTGATGACAAAATATGACATTCTTGATCCTACAAAAGCTCGGGCATTGTCGGATATGATGGTCTTGGGCGGGCCAAATCTTGCTACTAGCTCTTCAAGAAAATTGACAATTTCCCCCTCCATGGCATGTTTTAGGGCTACGACCTTCGTCCACCTTGTGAAATAGTCAGTTTCTGTGAGGATTTGAGTCCAGTGCTAGAAATAGAATTTATCATTCCGATAAAATCCAAACCCCATTGAGAAAAGGGTTCCTCAGTTATGATCGGGCTTAGGGGCAAAGAAAAATTATTTCTTTTCCCAACAAAATATTGGCACTAGGTACACTTTTGCACCAAATGATGTGCTTCAACAAACATAAAAGGCCAATAATATCCTGCATGCATTATCTTTAAAGTGATAGCCTTGGTAGAGAAATGTCCACCCTATAGCCTATGATGGAATTCATTGAGAACTCTTTTCGCCTGTAGCTTGTCTAGACAGCGGAGCAGTACACCATCATAATTTCTCTTAAATAATACAACCTCAATTAATACATACCTAGTGCCTTGCAATTGGTAGTATCTTCTTTTATGAAGTGAAAGGCTAGTTGGGTAGTATCCCTTTTGCATATATTGTGTCCGATCAACCACCCAAGATTCTTTGAACTCAAACTGGTTCAAGTAGACTTGATGGGTCTCTCTTTCAGCTTTGGGACTTGATTCCTATGCACTGTATTCACACATACCTCTTCCCCAAACCAGATTGGTTGGTCTAATGTCCACATCATATTTTAGGATCTTGGTGATCCAATTTTCCCTCTTTTCTATTATCTCACCTTATGTGATGTATTCCCACACATTGGGATGTGCCATGAGAATAGTGATTTTGTTGGCTGACACCAAGTGTTAGAACTTCTTTAAGATTTTCACAATGGTGAAAGCTTTCTTTTCTACAAAGTTATACCTAGCTTCTTAACCTTTCAGGGTCCTCAAATGGAATGCAATAGGATGCTCCCCATTATCCCCCTCACACTTCTGAGTGAGCACTGAAGCTATACTGCATTGGCCACTGTACACATAGAGTAGAAAGTCTTTGGAAAAATCTGGGTTGACCAACACTAGGGCTGCAGAGATGGCTATATTTAGCTGCTCAAAATCTGCTTTTCCTTTGGGGGTCCACTTGAAAAGAAGATTCTTTTTAAGCATCAGCATAATTGGTCTTGCAATTCCTACAAAATTTGATATGAATCTGCTACAAAATTGATATTCCCTAGAAAATATTGCAGTCCTTTTTGGTTTACTGGAAGAGGTAATTCCATTATAGATATGACCCTTTCAGGGTCTATTTCTATTCCCTCCTTTTATACTACAAAGCTGAGGAGCTTACCTTGAGGTACTCTAAAAACACATTTTTTCGGATTTAAAGAAATCCTGAACTGTTGGCTTTTCATAAAAATATTCTCTAGATGATTGAAGTGATCATCTTTTGATTTTGAAAAGATCATTAGGTCATCCAAATATATTAGGATAATCAGGTTGATCAATCCCTTGAAAGCAATATCCATTTCTCATTGAAAAGTTTCACCAACATTGGAAAGTACGAATGACATCTTTGAGTATGCAAACATTCCCCACTTAGTGGTAAGCATTGTCTTATGTTGGTCGACTTCCTTCACATAGACTTGACTACATCCTGAGAAACCATCTAGCAAAGAGAACATCTCCAATCCGGCCATAGTCTGCAAGATCTACTCCATCAATGGCAAGGGGTAATGCTCTTTTAACGAGGCCTTATTCAAGTCTCAAAAATCAACACAAAGCCAAATATCACTGTTCCTTTTTCAGACTGGAACCGGATTCGACACCCAGGTAGAATGTTTGATAGGGTATTTGATCTTTGACTTAACCAGTTTGGTTAGCTCTTGTGCCATCAATGCTTTGACCTTCGGGTTGATTGGCCTTTGCTTCTGTCGGATAGGTTTAGATCCTTCCGCCAAGTCAATGGTATGTTGAATTATTCCTGGGTCATAACCTCTCAGATCATCATAGGTCTAGGTGATAACTCTATCATATTTAAAACATAGATCCTTCAGTCTTTTCTTGTCCTTGTGAAGAACTTCCCTTCCAACTTTCAACTTTCTACTTGGTCAGATTGGGAATTGGTTCAAATTGTGAGCCAACAGAAGTCATCTGATCAACAAAACTATTTTGAGATCAAGGAATAACTTGTATATTGAAAGCTTCGAAGCTCTTGATAAGATCCCAAACTTGATGTTTGTATGACTTCATGCCTATGTTTTTTGCAGTTGCTTGTTCGTGGACCTGGCTCACCACTAGCTCTGAATCTTCGAAAGCTTGTATTCTCCTTGTGTCTATCCACTTTTCAAGAATCAACCTATGAACCAAGGATTCATATCATCATCATTATTGGAAAATGAGAACTGAAAATGGTAAGCTTTGAGGGTTTCTGATCCTGTCAAAGACACTAGTTAGACACCTGCTCCAAATCCAGCTTTGCACTTAGTGCCATCAAAATACAGGGTCCATAGACGATTATCACCCAGATCATCACATTCCTCTCAATCCTTCATTAATTTTGGAAAGACCCAATCATCATCAAAAATCACATAGGTTCCTAGCCCTATTGCATGGAAGTCTCTGAATGGATGAGATTCAATGAATTGGTTGAGTAGCACCTCTTCTTCGGGAGTCCGATCACTTGTATCTTCTTCATCTTCCAACATTTCTACACAATATCTCTCTTGTTGAGAGATGGAGGTATGTGCCACATCAAAGCACAATACCACATTGTCCACAATGTGTTTAGGATGCAAAGATTCAGACAAAATTTTCATCTTTTCCCCGTACTTGGTTCCTAATATTAGGTGGGACCAGTCGAGCACTAAGTATCCACCAAGCTTTGCAGTGAAATCTCTTGAAAGAAACATTCTGAAGACCAGAGGAATTTCTATCACTACTATTTCTTGTGTGACTATTTGGTTGGACATGAGAAGAGGGTTTAAGATAGATCCTTTATCTGACCAATGGTTAGAACCTTCTTCCCATATAGTTGCATGATTCCTTTTTCAAGGGGCTCATACTTAAGTTTCAAGGCATCAACCACTTGTTTTGGCATGACAATCGTGCTAGCCCTTGAATTAATCATATTATTATGCAAAAGCTTATCTCCCACAATAAGTGTTAAAAATAAAGGTGTGGGCTTTGGCATGCTTACCTCTTTCTCTTTTGCATTTCCTAGATCATTCACATAAGTTGTTGCTTTCAAAGCTTGAGGGGGTGGCACAAATCCTTTGTCTCCACTTTGGCTACATGACTGAGTTGTGTCCTCCTGTGGGATTTGTTCTTCTTTCTTTAATGCTTCTCAAAGAAATTTATTTTGTTTAGGAATAGATATGACATCCCACAATGATACATTGGTAGGCACCTTCTTCAATTGTTCCACCACATTGAGCATTTTGACTAGTTGAGTCTTAGGCTTGTACGACAATATTTCTCTAGTTTTTTAGAAGAAAATGTTTTGTTGTGACTAGGCTTGGTGTCTTGTTCACCTCCTTCTCTGCCAACGATGGATTATGTGGCTAGAAAAAAAGTCGGATGATGGGTGATGGAGCATGCTTTTCCTGCGGGGGCGGTTGACATGGCTAAGGACATTGTAGAGCTTGTTGCACGTATTCTCTTGTGAGCTTTCTTTTTAGATCTTGTGTTGTAATCTAACTGCACTTGTGGAGCACTAGTCATCAAAGCTTCATTTGTGAATCTTGCATCTTCTTCTTCCATCCATGAAAATAGAGCTTGGTTGGGTGCAATATCTAGTTCTTACTCCAAGGAAATTCCTTGCATTTGTGCTCTGAAATGATCATTTTCCATTTTGGAAGATTCATATTCATCTGTATTCAGGAGCACGCCTTTGCTTCTTTGTTTCGCTATCCTCTGTTGCATATCCCCCCTTGGGAAATTTCAGGGCATATGGCTATCGCTACATGGGAAGCACCATACATTTTCATCATCTGCCAAATTGTTCTAGCCTAGAATTAGCTCTTTACTCGGGTTGTCCTTGATCTTCTATAGTGGCATGGTGACCAGAACTATCTAATTTGCAGATGTCGTCTGTTGACCTCCTCCTCTGGATAATCCTTGGTATGGATTCTATTGGTAAGATGAATTTCCTTTTCCATAGGCTTGCATAGTTTGCTTAGGAGGTGTTGCTTTTTTTCATTTGATAATGACCAACTCATTAGAAAAATTCTGCTTGAGACTCTTCATGTCACTGATATCTGTCACAATTGAAGAAGAGATCAATGAGCTTGTTTGAGTGGTAGGATAGACGTACATAGAATGTGGTGTGGCCAACATCAATTGTATAGCGAAAGTACTTGTAGTAGCTTCTTCTTGAAAGCCACTGGAGATTTCTACAAATATTGGCATTGGAGGTCAAGGTGGAAGCTTCTTGACATCAATTAGACTATTCTCTGCATGCACAACCACCTCATATGTGTAGCACAAGATATCCCCTCCCATGGGGGTTATCATAACTGTGATGTTTGAATTGAGAGCCTTTAGATAGAAAATGAATGCCATCACAGCTTGGGGTCGAGCAACCACGGGGATCCTTTTCCAGGTCTTATAAAACCTAGTGTTAAAATTGCTCATGGCCTCTTGCAGAGCTCTCTTGATGGTGATTAGTTGTTGTAGCAACAAAGAGCAGTCTCCTTTCTCTGAGAAGCGTTCGAACAACCATTCTCCGAGTTGATCCCAGGAGATGATAGAGCCAGAGGCCAAAGATCGATATCAATCTTGGGCCTTTCCTTTGAAAGAAGTAGCTAACGGCCTCAAAGCAATATTCTCCTTCATTATGTTATGCACCCTACATACCTCTTCTATATCTTGAAGGTGTTCAGAAGGGGTTTTGAAGTCTTCTCCAAAGAGTTTTGGAATAGCCTCGAGGGAATTAGCGGCTATGGCAGGCCATACATTTTGGGGTGTGGGTGGACATAGTGGACTACCTCTATCCCAAACTCAAGTTACAAAATTTCTAGGAGCAGGGGGAGGTACATGACCCATATAGAAAAGATTCCTATAAATTAGGTATACAGGTATTCTAATTTGGAAGGTTGAGCCTTTGGGTGGAGTAGATAAGGCTTTGGATATTGGGCTCTTACTTCTTTCTCTATTTCTCCTTACTGGTAATACAAAGTTTGTAAGTCTTCTCCTTCAAGGTACTGACGCAGGTAACTGAGAGTATTGGAAGTGACCTCTCGAAGATTCTCTTGTTTGGACTCTAGGCATGTAACTTCTAGTGTCCTTCCTTAGCTTGAGTTAAGAAATATTTTTGACTTCTAATCAAGCATTCAAAAAACTTCTTGTCCCACCAGGCGTCCCAGAAAAAGAACTGTTGATCATCAAAGCTTGCGCTTCTTTGATAGTCTTATGGGAAATTCAATGAATGGGGGACCAAATTGCACTTCATTGAATACCTATGGGGTTTTTATAGAAATTTGACTCTTCTTTGGGGTTTGGAGAAAAGGGTAGAAGGAAATGTAAATATAAAAACATAAAAAATGGCAATACGCCAATGGTTTTACAACATTTCAAACCTAACCATTCCTATGATTGATATAATTAGACACAGAACACCACAACCCTTCATTGTTGGAAAGAGAATGAATAACAAAGGCTAACAACAAGCACAGTGCAGAATTTCAAATCCTTTCGTAGGTAGTGTTCATTAAGGTCCGATCAAACATAAAGATTTCTCAAGGTAACAAAAAATATTCAGAAATTGCATGAACTCTCTCTCCCAATACAACATAATATGATAAAACAACAACCTTTCAAAAAAATAGAGAAGTCTAATGACATAATCTAGTTTTCACAAGTTATTATTCTACTATACGAGCATAAAGCATAGAAATCAACTACTTCAACTATTCAAATTCAGCTTGCAAGACACAATGTTTCATTCAGAATGAAAACATAAAGAAAGAAAGCTTGATAAAGGCCATGCATAGTCTCAAAAATTTCTTCTCAATAGTTCATGATTTAAATATCAAATGAACTTTAAAATAGAGGTTGGATGCTAATATGATAATAGTTTAAGCCTTAAAAGATATAACATGCTAGAGAAAAGTAGTTTTGCAACTTTACTCCTAAAAATAGTTCTTTATCCTAGAAAAACTAAAGCAAATTTTCCTTGACAAAGGAAACTGAAACTTGGAATACAACCCTTTCATCTGTCACCGCCTCCCTATTATAGCTGCAGAAAAAAAAAATGCCACCACAACACAAAAGTAATCACTTCCAGGTCTTGGATTTTGATAGCACATGATCTGATTGTAGATCCTTGGTTAGGTCACAATAATATTTTCTCATCAATTCTCAGCTACTGCATTAATGCTTTTTAGATATTAAGCAAAGATAGAGGTCTGTAAATGATCAAATCCTAGAAACACAACCTAGAAAAAAAGGTCCAGTTGACCAATCACATCACCTAAAGGCACCGACTCAAAAATTCCATCCTGAAAACCAAGAAAAGAAAAAGGCCAGCGAGGTTTGAAAAACTCTCAAAAGATATTGCTTATAAGAAGCACAATTTGCCTGCAATGAAGAGATGATGTGTCAAACGGGAAGAAACTTTCAAGCTCATGAATATAGCCCCTTAGAACTCTGACGATCCAACATGCATCTCAAATCTCTCCCAAAAGGAAGGCGAAAAATGAAAGTTGTGCAACCACCACATGGCACATTGCACACCTTTCCGATAACTCTACTCGAGTGCGGGCACATCCGAAACTAAAAACATTAAACAAGCCAAAAATCAAAATGATCAAGGAAAAAATTCTTCACAAATACATAATGTCAAGCTCCATCATACTTCACATACACATTGATGAGATCTAACATTCATCACAATTATACAACAATGAGCACCAAAATGTATCACAAAAACATAGTGACAAGCTCCAACCTGCATGAAATACATAGTGGAAAGCTCCACATATATCCCATACATATGGTTGATTAACACATCACAATGGCTAAATAACTAACACATCACAATGGCTGACACACATGTCCATAATGCATCCTAGATAGAAAAAATATCGATGCATTGTGCACTACACCACTAGTCCTATCCTTTCCTCCAGTCTTCTACACCATTGGACAAATGGGAAGAGGATTTGGTGCATCCCATACTACACCGCAGGTCTGTCCTCAACCCCACATGGGTAGGTATACATTCTGAAAAATGGGAAGGGGATTCGATGCATCTCATACTACACTGCAAGTCCATCCACAATCCCAAGGTTTTCCCCAAGTAGTGAACCTACCAAACCTAGTGGATTTCAACTTCAATTGCCTATAGGCCACCAACGACAAGTTTTTCCACCTAGGAAGAAGTAGCTCCTGAAATATACCACCTTGTGACCTTAGTGGTAGTGTCAACTATCTTCTTCACAATCTCGAGTAACACTTGGCATCAATCACTTCCATGCTTATCAGTGGCATCTAGCTAACCCTCTCCATACATGGTTAGCCTCGGATTATCATTACCTACATGGATGGGTCCCTACTTGTTCAATAGCTATGGTTGTATCATAACCAGGGTAGCCCACTACCCTCACCTTCATGAACTAGGTGAATGTTGAATAATCCCTATCAGTGTCTCAGACATCAGTCATTGGCACGGTCCAATGATTACCTATCATTGCTCAAATATCCTAGAGGTTCACTCTTGGGCGGGTCATACATAACATGAGCCACAATCAAAATCAATAGATACACGGGCCTATACATAAAGAATTCTAGATATGGAGTTAAATTACATAGACACATAAGAGGTACATGGAACCAACACGTGATGGAATCTACCCAACATTGATGGACTTTACCCAGCATATACATATAATCAAACATCCATTATAAAGTAATTAAATCCCTTACTTTATTATGTTTAAGAGAAGCCTATTATGTATTAAATAGAAGTTATTAAATTCCCTTAACTTGATCATACCCATTCGATACCCATTTTAGACTCTACCGAATCTTACGGTGGAAGAAAGGTCAAACCATTGAGGAACAATCCCAACATATGGGAGTTATCCCCCCTACTCCCCTTAGACCCCCCTACAAACTTGAGGTCACAGGGACATTCTTCACCCAAGGACCACCTATGTTTTCACTTCCAAATGGATCAAAGTCACACATAGTCTCTCAAGGATACCTATGCACTAGGTTCCCACAACCCAAGGTTTCATCAATTTTTCTCTTCCATTATTAATGCTTATCAACAATCAAGAAAACCTATATAATTTAACAACCCATACAATAACACCTTCCTTTAAGGATATTAAACTTGACCAACTTGAATGTCCTTAGGTTAGTCTTCTTAACATAGGGGTTAGTCTTTGCAGACATGTAAAATGACCTGATTGATACTGGATATCTGATTCTAATCAACTAATACTGTTTCTTCTAAAAAATCATCTCAAATTGATCAATTAATTGAATAATCAACATTATTTAATTAAAATCAACACATTCAGCTATTAATCAAATAATTAAAATTATTGATTAATTTACCTTTCTTCTAACTAATTTTCATCAGATTTAATTAAATCAAATCATTTAATTAAATCCCCCTAAGTCTTTGTATTTGATTAAAATCAATTAAATCAAATACCCCAAACCCCCTACCCATTGATATGCCAAGTTGACACATCAACATGCAGGTAAGGTGTAATTGCCTCACCTCTCCTAAAAAATTCAATCAATAGCTAAAATGATTACCTTCCAAGGTCTTTGATGTTGGTTCATAACGCTACTATTTCACTAAGTGGTCAATATAGCTATAATGTGCAAGGGGCCTGCTGGTAAGAGGATGCAAATTGAATATTATAAATAAATCTAAAATTAGGGTTTTAAATAAACTGAAAAAGGATAAATCAAAGCTTTAGGACAGTAAATTATGAATATAAACCTATTTAAATCTAGACATGTACTTCAACGATGAGTCTTTTCTCAACCAACCAAAACCATAACATGATGCAATATATAGCATAAACTACACTACTGCATACATCCACAGTGCAAAATACAATCACCATAACCATTCATTAAACTTTATTTCAAAACTCAAAACACATCAACTCATTGATTAGATTAACATATCAATAGACACAAATAGATCTAACTCATAGACAACTCAATGAAATAGTTTGAAACTTAGATTCTCCTATTGATATTGCATCAAATAAGAATCATTTGTGCACAACAAAATCCACGGGTACATGCATTACCATAAGTCATTGACATCATTACTTAACTACAAAATTCTGAAAATAAACTGATTGCATGAAACTATAAGAAAAGTATCAAAGTATCTTGCTTAGAAACTTGAAAACTTAAACTATCAACTATCACTATTGTCTTTCTCACTAGGTGGCTAATCTGAATTCAACTAGCCGACCTTTACAATATCTTTCAAAGTTTGTTTTATAGCCCTCAAGAACTAGACTACTAGATGCCACTTAGGGCTACAAAACATGAGATCCAAAATCCTAGGAAGGTGACCAAGTAAGGATAAGAAATTCTCCATGATTGTCTTCTTTTGACAGGGGCCATATCATTATCCAAAATCTCCCTGAAGAAGAGGAATGAGCTGTAAGGAATCTAAGGTTTTAGCTATCTTTGATTTGGTGAAGAATAGGGAAGACGGTTGCTGTACTGACCAAGTCTTTAGATGCCCAACTGGAAGGAACATTCTTATACCACCTCACCCCCTCGCATTCTACTCTTGGAGGTATTCATCATAGGTAGTAAGAACTTGTTGGAGTACGGCTGTATCAGGGCCATCTACCCAACTATCCTCAAACTTAATTATTTTTACCTTTGCAAAAGCAATCTCATGCATATCTCTTAGTTTGATTAATTCCCTTCTAGTAGCCCTTGCTTCATCTTTAATGTCTATGAGCCTATCCAATAGCAAGTCATCATCATATTCTTTTTGCATTACCTCCTAAAATCTATTGTTCCATATCTCCTTTAATTTATCAAGGGGTAAACCTTCCTTCACAGGTATATCAACATTGGCCAAAATAGCAATAACTTCCTCCAATTCATCAACCTATTCATTTAGATCCTTTCCAACTTGTTGGATATCATCCCTATGTTGATAAATAAATGAAGACCTGAATTTGACTATGTCCCTTGTCTTCCCAAGGAAGCCTTCATTATCTTTATTGAGGATGGACTGCTCCAAGAGAGTTTGCTTTGGCAACTTACTAATATCTTTTAACTTTTTGATATACTCTTTGTATTCCTCTTCTTCTATCCTCAAGGCTTCAACATGTGAATCTATATCCTCTACCAGCTCTAGTGCTCCTTCATGTGCTTTAAAACTCTCAACAAGTAACTCATCAACTTCTTGGTTCAACCTGTCAACCCACCTATCAAGCATTCCCACTTTATTCCTCATTTGAACCAAATCATCTACTTCCTTTTTTCTCAATAGGACTGGAGTGTTAGGGGCAACAACTTGTTGGTTGACAAGAGTGGAGACATATTTTAAAAAATTATGCAACTGATCCAATTGGGCCTTGAGTTCATCTTTCTTTTTCTTGTCCTCGATCATCCTAGACTTGGTGGATGATGCTACAATGTCAATTAGGTTCATTTGTTGATTTCTTGTTGGTCTTCCCAAATTGACAGTCCCCAACTAGTAATCAGTTAATTGCATGTCTTGTCTATCTTTCTCCACCATAGGGATTACACACTCAGCTATGAGTTCCCCTGTATTTGTGAGTCTGGTGGAATGAAGCACCTTTTCCCTTTTCCTGGGTCTTTCGTTGTCGATCTCTTTCATCATCTCATCCCAATTTAATGGTTGTGGTTGAACTATTTGTTTCTTCTCTAGATCCAGTTTCAATCATGTAGGAGAAACAAGGGGAGTTATTACCTATGTTGAGGAGGAGGTAGTAGGAGAAAGAGGTTTCCAAACTATTTTTCTAGGTTGAGAGTCAACCTCTTTTTGCTTCTCTTTCTCTGCTCTTTCCTTTTCCAACTTCTCAGCCCCAACTTTATCTTTTTGTTCTTGTAACTTTCTAGCTTCCAACTCCTGTAATTGTTCTTCTTCCAACCTCCTTTGTTCTAACATCTCTTCCCTCTATTTTAACATCTCATTCCTCTATTTTTCAAGTTCCTCAACTTTATCCCATGCTTCCTTGGACCTTTTCTCATGCTCAACCAATTCTTCATCCTCCTTTTATTTTAATAGGTGTTCTTCTTCATCTTCTTCCTTTGTGCCTCTTCAATCATTTTGAATTTGGCCTCAAGGGCCTCCCTTTCCCTCTTTTGCTAATATTTCTCCTCTTAAAGCTCATGAATCTTTTACACCAAGGCTATTTTATCACTTTCCATCTTCATCTTCAGTTCTTGTTCTTTTTGTTGCAGTAACAAATCTTCTTTCCCTGTTTTCTTCCTTGCTAATTCCTTAGCCTTGGCTTGCGCTTCAACTTTCTATTTTTTTTCAAGTGCCATAGCTTGGGCCTTGGCATCAACTACTTTCTTAGCTTCCTCAAACAACTTCCATTGATCCTCAAGAGTGAGGAAATGTTTAGTTCCCAATTCCTCTATTTCTTTATCAACCATAGGAGTTTCTTTGTCAGATTGGGTAGCTTATGAATCTATGTCAATATCATGAATTTCCACCTCTACCTCCTTTCCCTTCATTAATTTAGTCTCCTTTTGAAGGATTCCAATAGGTATCTCTTCACTTGGTTGCTCTATGATAGGAGGTTGTGTTGAAGTCTCACCCCCAACAGTTATTGATGCACCTGGTTGAGATGAAACTTCACCTCCAACATCAGTGGTGGCCTCTCCTTCTTGTGCTTCAAGGATATCTTGGGTGGGCAACGCTGGATGGAACTCCTCTCCAGAATTGGGAGGGAAAAACTCTAACCACTCTTTTGGAGTTGTTCATCTTTTTGTTCTCTTGTAGCCTTGGGTGGTTCCAACAACTTTCCTCTTCTTTGAGGTTTGAGTCTCTAGCTCTTTGGTCCTCATGAGAACCCATTGGATACTCCTATCCACAACTAGCCTCAAAATTTACTTGATATCAATTGTTTCCTCCTCATCCCAATTCACTAGGTCTTGATTTTTAGTCCCTATGTTTTTAGCATCATATGCAGGATCCAAGGTTACACCATCATTTGACAATGTGTCAGGAATATCCTCCTTCGCCCCAAATTCAATCATCAATGGGATGGGTAACCTTTCATAGTTCCTCCTCCTTAAATCATAATCATCTTTTAGGTCCATCGAAAAATCCTCCAATAAATTAAAATGTTTGTCAAATACTGTGGGGAGCAAACTCTGCATCTTATGTTTAGGATCAAAGTGTTTCCTAGAAGTATACAAGCCTAACTTCAAATGAATTAATTCATCATAGATTTCCTTTGCTGCCACATTGTGTGCACATCTATATTCTCCCAATTTAAAAACAAATTTGTGACAACTAGTCTTAAGTTTGCTAGAAAATTTGAGATTAACTCTTATAGCTTGATAAATGAACTCCATCAACACAATTCTATTACGACAACATCTAGGGAGAAAATGGGGATGACCATCAAACCCAACCAATCTGAAGTAGGTGAATTTGGGGTATTGGATGTACCAATTCCCCCATTCTGCAATGAATTCCATGGCATCCATGCTCAGCCTGTATCCTGCATCCCCTATCAAATGATTAATGATGACATATAAGAATGCATCATTAAATCCTCTAAAGTGTAACTTAGAAGTCTGCAGGGTTAACTAGTCATAGTGATCCCAGACCTTATTTTGTCCAAAGGCCTCTCCCAATACTCCAACTACATTCAAACCAAGAAAAATACCTCTTCTTGCTACTACATATATCGCATAGGAAGTCATGAAGAATGACTTGGTTTCCCTCACTTTAAGCATTTGATTGTGTAGGTAGTCTGATATAATCATAGGCCAATCAAATTGTTGCCTGCCATCCAAAATAGTTTGTATAAATGGAAACATCCATTCTTTGAAACATGAGGAGTCTCTCTTCCCAAATACTCTAGACAACATCATGATTATATCACTGATCTCCTTAGTGAAGTCTGACCTTTTAGGCTAATCAAGGAGCTTATTCAGGGATTTCTTCTCCACCCTCATCCATTTTTTATTCATATGTGACCTATTATCCTCCTTGTTACTATATAATAATAGTGCCTCTAACTCATTTAGCTATTTGGGATTTTTTGGTGTGGATGCACTGAACATAAACCTTATCATTTGAGGAGTAAGGTCGATGATGATGTTTCCCTACAAATCCAAACATTGTCTTGTGCCTTGGTTGTATGCTCCTGCTGCAGTAAGTATCAATTCAGGACATTGGACTAATAAGGCAAAGAGGGCCACATGTGCCAATCCAGACTGTTGATCCATGTGGATCCAGGAAAACTAAAAATTTGATAGTCTCATAATCTCACAAAACTAGCATCATCACATAGATCTCGCCGACATGGTCCTGATGCAACTTGAATGGGCTCAAAAGGAGTCTATATGTAGAAGTTATGCACAGTCAAAGGTCTGGTCAAATAGGCGAATCAGGGGGCTAGGAAAAAGGCAAAAAATTCATCATCTCCAAATTGGTCAAAGTTAGTGTCATGATGAAGGGCTTGTCACCACGAGTCCAACGCCATTCATTTCATTGAAAATGGAGTCCGAAAGAGAAAGACACGTCTAGTCAAAATTTAGTCAAAATTGGTTGACTTGATGATGTCAGCAAAAGTACAGTCAGCATGGATGATGATGTGGTAGGAGTAGTGAGTTGGCATAAATATATATTAAACCATAATTATTAAAGAAAAAAACATGTATGGTTTAAAAATTAAAAAAAGTTAAAAAAAATTAAAAAACAAAGATAAGGAGGATTTGGTGGGATTTGATCCATTAATCCTTGTCCAAAAATCCTCTTGCCATTCTCCATGGGAAAAAAAAAAAAAGGAAAACCACTCTGTATAAGATTTAATTCCCCTTAATATAATGTCAATCATTAAATCCTTATTTAAATAAATGTAAACCTTTTTTTAAGATATTAAGCCTAAAAATAGGAAAATATAAAGGGCTAAAATCAAACACTAAAAGATAATCAATGATTAAAAATGGATTTTTGAAGGATTTAGAAGAATTTGGGAGATTTTTATGTTGTAAAAGTGGGATTATGAAGATTATTTTGTGATATAATGGAGATATGGGGGATATTGTAAAATTTTATTGTTAACCCCATCTTGGCATGTAAATTTGTATAAAAGGGGTACTACATTGAGAAAACAAGTTCATTTCTGGACAAAATACCCTTGGAGGAGACAAGCATGAAGTCCTTTTGAGTGTCTTCATGTTGAGAGGATATTGTGAGAAATTTTATGCAGGTTTTGAGCTTGATACGTAATAAGGCATTTCATTGTTTGGCAAAATTAATAAAGAAATCCCATTTGAGAAGGTGTCTGAGACGAAATTCCATTGGATCTAACTCGCTTTATCAACCCAGCGCTATCTCCTTCTCATTTTATTCTTCTAATTTCTAGTATCATCTCTTTTATTTCTTTTCATTTTTCAATTCACTATTTGAGTTCTAATTACAACATTTTAGTAATTAGTTATATAAATATGAACTTATTTTATAATTTCAATGGTTAAACAACATAGTCACACAATTCTATTACGATAGGGGAAAAACTATAATTAGGATTAATTTACAAGTGAATTTGTAAATCGATAATTATAGATCAAGTTGGTATCAGAGCCCATTGAATAGGAAATTGCAAAAGTGAATGTTAACTGGATTGAAATTGAAGCAAGGAGAAGGTGCACTAGAAGAATTCAATCCAGAGATCGAAAAATGAAGGACGTTTCCATCAAAGATGTCTGAAATGGTTGAGGAACCTGAAGATCTCAATGAAAAGGAATTCTGAAGAGCCTTCCTTGATATGAAGGCGATAGTAGAAGTACTTTTCCAAGAAAGACAAGAGCGACAGAAGAAAAAGGAACTCAAGAATAGAAAGAAGAATGAAGGTGAATCCTCTTCAAAAGATGGTAAAGGTAAAGGAGTAGGAGGTGGTAGTGACCCTCCTAAACCTCCATCCCCATATTCTTTTCATCCTCTTCTTCCTCTTCATCTAACTCTTCTAAAAAGAAATAACCTGCACAACCTAAAACAACCTGAAGCTAATACACCTTTGTTAAAACTGGATGTTAAATTTGATTTTCCAATCTATAATGGAGAACTAGATGTAGATAAACTAGATAATTGGATTAAGCAAATTGAAGTTTATTGTAGAGTTTAAAAGTTTACTAAGGATTCTCAAAAAATAAAATAGGAGGCACAACTTTAATTTGGTGGGAGAGTAGAACACAAGAGGATCTAAGTCGTTATGGTAAAATTATTTCTTCTTGTTTTGAGTTTATAGCTGCATTAAAGAAACAATTCTATCCATTCGGCCATATGCAAAAAGCAGTAATGAATTGGTAATCATTAAAGAAAGAGAAAGGACAAAGTGTATAGGATAATACACAGGAGTTTAGGAAAAGATTTGTAATGTTGGGCATTCCATTATATACACAAGAAACTTTCTTAAAGTATATAGGTGGATTACATGAAAAGTTGAAGCATACAATACTTATGCTTATCCAACTAACCTTGATGAAGTTAGTGTGCAAGCTATCCATTTGGAAACAAGCTTGAAGAATAGCCATGAAAATTTGTTGATGAACTCAAGTAAGCAGAAAGGAAGCAAGAAAGGGAAAGATAAATCACAACAAACAACTACTGTAAAGAAAGAGGACATAAATCCTTATTGCTCACACTACAAAAAGGAAGGGCACAAACATGCGAAGTGTTGGAAATTGCATCCCGATTAGAAGTCAAAATGGTTCAAGGATCAAAAAGGTAAGCAAAAGACCACAACTATCGTGCAAGACCTTGGTTTAGGTTTAGATGATGAAACCAAGATTTCAGTTGTGGGTATCAAAGGTAATACTCCTGTTATTAGTATTAATACTTCTTCTCTAAGTTTTAATGAAGTGCCTGTTGAAAGTAAAAGGAATGGCTTGTTTTATTTAAGGGCTATTGCTAAATAAACTAAGATTGATACACTAATAGACAACGAGTTACAAGTGAATCTAATCTCTGAACAAGTTGTTAAGCAATTGGGATTAAAAACAAATCCTCATCCTAAACCATATCCATTGGGTTGGGTGCATGGTAATGCACGACTACATGTGTCACATCAGTGTAAACTCTGATTTGCAATCACATCCAAGTTTATTGATGAGGTAGAGTTAGATGTTATCCTGCTTGACATTTTTGGGATGGTTTTAGGCAGCCCTTATTTATATGATAGAAAAGCCATTTTCTATAGGGAACATAATAAGTATCATTTGTTTAAAGATGGAATTGAATGTATTGTAAAATATCGTCACATAAAGGATGATAGATCTATAGTAAACACAGGGCATATGAAGATGATTGTAAATGCAAGCAATTTTTTAACTCTCATGTCTATAACAACTAGTGATACTAAGCAAGAAGATTTGAATCATGATAAGGTGTCATAGAAAACATAGTGTGAGGATCAATTGCAATCACAGTTAAACCTTCAGCCAAAGGTGGTAAAAGAGGGTTTGAACGATTCATTTTCTAACAATGTTCCTATTCAGGAGATCCAACACATTGATAATTTTTCCTTCACATTAGTTTATTTAGTATTGTTACTTGTTATTCTACTAGTTATTTCTATGTGGATGATAAATGTGACAGTGAATATTGATGAACATGTAGTTGATTGTATTAGCAAAGCTATCTCATATTTCTTTGTGTTTGTGATGGGTTAAATGATCAAAATTTTAGTAGGAAGGATAGATGATACTAGGCAAGTGGGGAAACATTTCCCTAGCTCAAATTGTACATAAAATAGACATTTTGGAGGTTCAAAAGCTTCTTAATGGGGATGAATGACCCAGGTGGATCTAGGAAACCTGAAAATTTCATAGTATCATGATCTCAATAAAATAGCATCATTGCATAGAGCTCACTAACATGGTCCTGATGCAACTTGAACGAGCTCAAAAGGAGTCCGTATGCAAAAGTTATGCGTAGTCAAAGGTCTAGTCAAATAGGCGAATCAGGGGGCTAGGAAAAAGGTGAAAAATTAATCATCTCCAAATTGTTCAAATATGGTGTCATGATGAAGGGCTCATCACCATGAGTCCAACGCCATTCATTTCATCAAAAATGGAGTCCAAACGAGTAAGATACAACTAGTAAAACTTTAGTCAAAATTGGTTGACTTGACGACGTCAACAAAAGTACAGTCAGCATGGATGACGATTTGGCATATGATGTGGCAGGAGTAGTGAGTTGGCATAAATATATATTAAACCATAATTATTAAAGAAAAAAACACGTATGGTATAAAAAATAATAAATAAATAAATAAAATTAAAAAAACAAAGATAAGGAGGATTTGGTGGGATTTGATCCCTTAATCCTTGCCCAAAAATCCTCTTGCCATTCTCCATCGAAAAAAAAAAGGAAAACCACTCTGTATAAGATTTAATTCCCCTTAATATAATGTTAATCATTAAATCCTTATTTAAATAAATGTAAACCTTTTTTTAAGATATTAAGCCTGAAAATAGGAAAATATAAAGGGCTAAAATCAAACATTAAAAGATAATCAACAATTAAAAATGGATTTTTGAAGGATTTAGAAGAATTTGGGAGATTTTTATGTTGTAAAAGGGGGATTATGAAGATTATTTTGTGATATATTGGAGATATAGGGGATATTGTAAAATTTTATTGTTAACCCCATCTTGGCATGTAAATTTGTATAAAAGGGGGGTGTGTTTGGATGAGAAAAAATCAAGTTCATTTTGGAGAAATAATTCTTTGGAGGAGAATATTGTAAGCACGAAGGCCTTTTGAGTGTCTTCAAGTGTTGATAGGAGATTGTGAGAAATTTTATGTAGGTTTTGGAGCTTGGATATTGTAACAAGGCATTTCTATTGCTTGGCAACATTAATAAAGTGGTCCTACTTAAGAAGCGGGCCTGAAGACGTAGTCCTGATTGGACAAACTTCGTTATCAACCAATGTTATCTACTCTTATGTCTTATTCTTCTATCTTCTATCTATCATTCTCTCTATTTATTTTCATTTTTCAATTCACTATTTGAGTTCTAATTACAACATTTGAGTAATTAGTTATATAAACATGAACTTATTTATAATTTCAATGGTTAAACAACATAGTTACACAATTCTTTTATGATCGGGGAAAAACTGTAAATAGGATTAATTTACAAGTGAATTTGTAAACTGCTAATTACAGATCAACATCACAATCCTTTGTGTTCTCCCTGTGGCATCCTCTATTAAGGTCTCCTCATGCAACTCCTCATAATTGAATGGACCCAAGTTTGTATCAGTAATGTTTTCCCAATTTGAGTCCACCTTGCTAGGAGTAAGAGTTGGACTCTTATGTTTGTATCTCAAATTATATGGAAACTATTCCACTTTTATCTTTTTGGGCTTGGTTCCCTACCTCAAACTTTCTGTAGGCTGGCTCCTTTGAGAGGCTTCCTCTGAGGCTCCTGACATCTTCTATTCCTATAGTACAACCCTAGATCAGATAATTAAAAGCATGGAAATCATTACACCATACATTACCTTTTCATACCATTCTCCATCCCTTCTTATACTTAACAAAATTTTGTTTCCACTGGAAGCAGAGTCAGGAACATGAAAACCTTTTAGATACTGGTAGGATCGGGGCTAGAACTAGAACGAAACTAAAACCGGGATCAGAACAGAAACCAAATAGAGAACCAATAGATAGTTCCAAGTTCAGCTCCCACCCCAGTTTTGCTTCCGCCAAAGAATGAGAACATAAACTAGAGTTAACACTCACCAGAAGTACAATCAAAATAAGACTTGAATCAGGATCAGAATGGAATCCGAATAGAGAACCAATTGATAGTTCCAAATTCGTTTCCCATTTCGGATTCGCTTTCGTCAGTCTTCCATTCACACTAAGCAATTTTGAACACGTGGTCACATGAGTTTAAGACTTGGTTCACATAAAACCATGGGGAAACATTAAATAAGGGGCTAATACTCACTCTTGATAGAATAAGACCAGATTTGAACTTTTAAAGCTTGATATTGTAACGATCAAACACACAAACCCTAGTTTGTATAATATATCGAGTTACATAAATTAGGGCATCAAAACCTTATCATTAAAACCATTAACCCAACACAAAAGGAAGCTTTAGAAGGATCATAAAATTGATTTTAAACAATTTAAAGCTCAAAAGATCCTTCCAAACGAAACCCTAGTTAAAAACTAGGGCACAAAAGTATGAATGAGACTACCAAACATGAAAACAACAGTAGAACAAAGAAAAACAAACATAAAAGACAACAAAATGAACAAAAACAAAAGGAAAATAGAAAGAAACAAAAAACAACAAGAAACAAACAAACAAAAAAACCAAGAACAAGCAAAGATTCGTGAAAGAAAGTCTCACAAATGTGCGAAGAACACACAAATGACAGAGAAGAAACAACAAAAATGAAATAGGAAAGGAAAGCCAAATGCCTACCTTGAAACACACCAAGAAAAGGTTGAATTTTGACAAGAAATCGCTCCCCACTACGCGCCCACGATCAAATTATGCTCCTCTCAAGTTCTTTGTAGCTCAGAGTTGTAAAAATGCTTCAAATAATACTTATGAGTAATAATAAACTCAATTAAGGTTTAAAAACCCATTTCATGCGTGTGAGAGAAGTGGCGATAAATGCCATTAATGTGGTTGGTCAGGGGTAGAGTCAAAGATGCAAGTGTGTAGTCAACCAATAGTGTGAATTCAAGGCAGGTTGGATGCAAAAGCGGATCCAGGGTATAACATGAAACTTTAGACAAGTTTCACATCCCACTTTAGATCCGATTTCAGTTCCACAACAAAGGGACAAGACAACAAAGGGAAGTAGAGCCAGAGTCAGAACTAAAACAAAACCCAAAAATTTTACAAAGTTCTCAGTCTTGTTCCCATTTCGGTTCCACTTCCGCAACAAGCACCAAAATAAAACATCAAAAACACAAACACAAATGGGATCATAATGGAATCTAAACCCAGGCAGAACACAACAGGAGTGAGGTTAGAACCAAAACTAGACTCGTAACTTTTACAAAGTTTCGAGTTCAGTTTCCATCTTGGTTCCACTTCCAATGAGAGAAAAGAAACAAAGAAAAAGGAAAAAAAAAAAGAAAACCTAAGGGAGGAAACCAACCCAAAGGCCGAACACGAGCAAAACAACAAAGAAACAAAGACAATAGGGAGCAGAGCCGAAACGGGAACCAAACTGGGAACTTTGTAAAAGTTCCAAGTTTAATTTCATCCCACGATCCGAACCCACCAGAAAAACTAAAATGAGGCCTTAAGAGGAAAAATAATAACTCCTAAGGCCCAAACCAAAACACCAAGGAAAAAAAAAGAAGCAAAGGGGACCCATTTTAACCAAAAATAAAATGGGGTGGTTATGAAAGGCATAACACTACCCTCTTCTGGACAATTAATTAATTCTTGATTAATTAATCCTAGATCTAATCATCATTATTAATTCCTCCAGCTTTTAACTCCTCAAGAGTTAAATCAACCCATGGTCAACTAACCAAGTTGCACATGAAAATAATTTCAATTAATTATTTAATTCCTCTATTTTACCTCACCAAGGCATATTCCAAGAAATATTCCTCTCAACAACCTCTCTTTCAATTTCCCTCCAAAGGTTTTCAAAAACCTATCACATCCTCTTACATTTGCAATAAATTCTCTTACATCCTCTCAAATCTCAACCAATTTCATTTAATTCCTCTTATATCCTTTCAAATCCTCAACCAATTTTATTTATTTCTCATCCATCCTCCTCCACTCACACATTTCCCAAAATGTGCTCCAACTTCCTCCAATAGAATTGTGACACTTGGAACCTTCTCATTGGCTCTCAATTTATGCCACATTCACCAATTTCCTCAATTCTTTAACCCTTTGCTTCTATAAATAGAGGCATTATTTTCATAATATGGATCCACAACTTCATGCATTTCCATTATAGTCATTTGAGTTCATAACTTTCAATATTTTCATCATTTTCAAGCATTTTAGCTAGCTTATAGTCAATTTTATACTTAGATCATCTTCAACCATCAAGCTTATCAAAGGTATTTAGAAAGGGCTTCTTTCCACATCAAAGGAGCACCACTCCCCCTATGGGATGAAGGTTAAGCTAGTTCAATTTGGTTTACATGCTATCTTTCATTTGTTTCTTGTTATTTTCATGTTTTCTATTGAATTTGGCTAAAGAATTTCATAAGGAACACTAGATTAGATTTCTAACATGTTTGAAACTTGTTAGTTTGTGCAGGTTTGGTGTTCATAGTCTTATTCTACAACACTAATCTACATGGTTCACACAAACCCATTGTAAGTCACTTCCATTTGAGATTCATAAAAGTAGGTTTAATATTGAGTGTTTTCTATTCGAGGGGAGGGTCAATAAGTAACTTGTAGTCATATAAAATCCCTTAATCCCAATATCCAAATACCATTTTAGGTTTATTTACATACCTCATTTTGTAGTTATCATTCCCACACTTCCCTTTTCTAGCAATAGACATGATATCAACATGTTTCAGGTACAATATTTTGACTAGGAATAAGGTTTGTAACTTAAACATTTTGAGAACTTTTAATTCCACAAGACTAAACCATCAACAAGGTACAATTAAATATTTAACCCATTTGCAACAATTATCATGGAATGTTTCAAAGATAAATATTGATCATGAAAACATATTTAATGGTTCTAAGTATTTAAGAAACATTTAATAATAAAATACTACAAATCCCATAAATGGGAGTCACAATTGAAGAACTCAAATAATACTCAACACTATGACTTGTAGGAGTATTTATAACTATTCCAACCACATGTATCCCAATTTAATATACCTATATCATGACACTTCCATCCAATTATGTCGAGATTGAACCTCACCGCCAATATCATTCCTAATCCAACTATAGCATCCCAAGGTTTCGTTTATACTAATTATAGAAATACACATACTTTTATTGTACTCCTAAAGATATTGAAGACAACAAATCCTATGACTAAGTACTTGATAGTTGATACTTATTGTTAATATTGACCATGATGATATAATTATACCACATAGCTCACCCTAATCTCTTAATTCTCCCTAGGAAAGAGCTACATGCAATCAAATGACATAACTCCTTGTGTTATTTTTCAGGTAATATATTTTAAAGAAATGAGATTAGATGACTATATTTATTCAAGTTTCCCCTCCCCTACTTCTATTATTAAGTAATAGTATCAAGCCCTAGTTAATAATTACATATAGTCCAATACGAAGAACATTCGATTACATTATTTGATTTATCAATGCTCAAATCATATATACTAGCATCAATTTTAAGGAGCAATGACCTATATAATTTTGTGGTTTAACACCATAATTTTTTTTCTTGATTTACACATGCATTTTCATATTAGTGTTAAGAAACATAAGAATATTAAGTGTTCCCTAATTCATCTGAGTGAAGATATGATTTCCCCCTATTCATATATGCTATAATATTTTACAAATCCTTTTATCATAAATATCCTTAATTTCAAATGACTGACTATGTTACTTTTACTCACTAACCATCTTGGTATTCTTTGATTATCTTCTTAAATACAATATGCTAATTCTAATTTATTTATAACATAAAGGGATATATACGATTGCAAAAATATTGAGCAGTATGTTTATTAGCCTGAAAATAAAATAATAACATAAATAAAATTTACTAATTTGTCAAAGTTGATCACATATTCAACGTAGTAGCATAATCCCAGTGGACAAATCTTTTACAAACGGCTCCAAAGAACCTAATTCTCTAAGGAAGATGATGAAGGAAATTTCCATTGTACGTGCTGGTATCAGCTCTGAGGATGGACTAGACAAGAAGAATGTAGTTAAATGTTGTGTAAAATTGCTTTTACTCTTGCTAGCTACTTTTGTTTGAGAGTTTCTACAACCTTTTAATGAATCCGTATAGGAATTCATGGTTAGGGAAAAATAAATCAGAGAAATTCACCCCCCTCCACTTTAGTCACGCTCAACTCTCAAACATGGCTCCAATCTATCTCTAATCAACTCTCAGATGTGCTCCTGCTCTTCTCTTTTCCCTCTAAAATAATGCATGTAAATTTTTTTTAGCCTTTATGCCTTCGTGGATGTCCATACCCTATTCCAAAGCTCTCATTTTAGCATGTGCAACAAGGATATGCGGAACATCTCTGGAATTTTACATTACACCTACTACTTGCAATTTCTTCAAAGTTTTTAAAGCCTTTTAAACTAATCCATTTTGTCGAACCCTGCTCCTCCTCATCATTCCCATAAGTCCTATGTCCTTCCCATTTATTTTCAACTAGAAACTATAGAATGAGGGGCCACATGTGGTTTGAAGATTTCCAGACATGGCTTGCATAATTCCAGTGCACATGGATAAGGGTGCCATGCTCCCCCATTTCCTTTTGTCCTCCCCATTTAATGCCTACGAATAGGCCCATATCGTAGGCCAAGCTTCATTAAATGTTTTCCTGACTCCTTCATTCGGTCTCTTTTCTTGTTCCCGATGTCATTTTAATTAATTTATTTTTTCCTATGCCTAGCCTTGACTGCGGGGATGTGACCACTTTATCTGTTTGACAAGATTTTATATTTAAATAAATTCTCCTATAGGGTCAACCCACAATACTATGATCCACTTTTAGGCCAATTTGGACATTAATATCTGATTTTTTTACAAAATTTCACTTTAGGAAACTTATAGCAACTAAACCATTAATCATTTGAAGATGTTGTGAACTAGCGACTTGTGGGGATTTATGTCTAAATTAATTTTATATATATCTTGTGGGGATTTATGTCTAAATTAATTATATATATATATTAAAAAAAATTAGAAACAAATTGTAAATTTTTTAACATAACTTTTAATAACTTATTTTTTATAGTAAAAAACATTTTTAAAAAGTGACATTTATGTCGTCATGAATTTTTTTATTGAAACGATAAAAATATAATTTTTTAATATCAATATCTAGTGCATGGATATTTTTTCATAATATTATATTGTATCTAGTTTTTTAATTAATTTTTGAAGTCGAAGGAATTATAATTAGGACATAGGTGTATGTCATCATGCATAAATTATTTTGTATGTATTGAAATTATTTTTTTATTTTTTTGATGAAACAAGAACATCAATACCTAGTACACATATTTTTTAGAATTTTTTTCTCTATTTTTTATTTTTCCACGTGTTAAACAAATACATTGATGTTTAGTGAAAAAACAACATTCATAAGAAATAAAATATAAATATAATAATAAAATTCAAAATATTTAAAATCATACATTTTGGAAAGCTTATAATAAGAGCTACATACTTAAAAAATATAATTTCTTAATGACTTTATTTAATCCCTCAAAAGGAAAAGAAAAGGTATTCTTTTGCCAGCATTTTGATAGGTGTGAGTGAGACTCCATTGTGGGTATGATTTAAGACTAGAGGGGTTGTATCCAAGCGGGTTTGATCTAAAGGGTTCTTATCTAACCCTCTTCAATTAAAAAACTTTAGATAGAATCCCTCAAGGATTAAATCATTAGTTTTTCTAAAAATATGTGAATTCAGGCAAAAATCAAGATGTCCCAAGTTTGGGACCCATTATTGTGGGATGACCCCATATTTTGGAATAAAATTTTGAGACCTTGATGTCAATGCTTCAATAGTATAGGCTTATTAATGGAAAAATAATTGTCTTATGGATGACAAGGTGCATGGAATTCATCATGATAATACTTCTCTCATTTATGGTGGTCATTGAGGTAATGATGATTATCAATGTCTGGAGCAATTATAGAGCTTGAGGGTAGCAAGGTCCCAAGTGCCATGATTAACATTGGTATTGATTATGGAAATCTACCCTTAATAAGATAAGACATTATGAGTAAGTGCACCAAGATATGATTCAAAAAGGGGGTCTTAAGATGCCACTTATTTTTTAAATCAGCAAAGTCTGATATTTAATGAGAAAATGAAGATAGTTACACTCAAAATTTGAAGATGCAACAAGAACAAGAGTTGTACTGCTTTGAATCTACTTTCTTTTTTCTTTTTTTTGAAAATGGTGAAGATTAAGATTTTCAAAAAGGGGGAGCAACAAAGTGGTCCTATTTTCTTCAAAAAACATAACATAGCATTTGGTGTGCTCCCCCTAAAATGTTAATTTTTTTAATAATTTCAAAAATCACTTCAATGAGAAATTAGCTAACACAATGTAGTTTATGCTGAATTTTTCGGCTATTTTTTTGAAGTGAAAACATCTTAAAAAATAAAAAAATTGACTGTGCTCCCCTTTAAACTTTTTGAAAATTAATTGAAATTCATTTTTTTTCAAGATGTGTAGAATGGATTCTAGTTTCTAAAAATGTAATTTGTTTCAAAACTTGATGAACAAGTAAAAAACTATACTCAAAATACCACATGTTGGTTTTTGACAAAAAAATGGACACACTAACAAAAGAAATTAAAGATGAAAACCTTAACATAATCAAAATGTGAAAAAAAGTTATATGAT
>VDFB02320380.1:0-36229 GCA_007258455.2 Sequoia sempervirens | reverse complement strand
CACATTTAGGGCGAAAATAAGTTTAGAAATCATCATATGTACGGATGTGTATTTATAGATAACAAATGATCCAATGTAATCTAGGAAGGAAGGTCTTGCTTAGCTCACAGTTTGTGGTATAAATTGTTTAGGTGTAGCTATGAAGCTTGTAGAACAGAGGCCTGAAATGGTGGATCAAGCCGATGAATTTGGAAGAACGGCCCTGCATATGGCTGCATTATCTCCACCATTTTCTCCTTTTCAGGCCGGTATATCATCTTATCAATTCATGGTGAAGATTGGAGAATTACTTTTGGAAAAAGACAATTCTTTGTGTTACAGAGAAGACAAGGATAAACAGTCCCCACTTCACATAGCAGTGAAAGAGGGAAAGTATGATCTTGTGAGGATTATATTAATGTACGCCAGAGATTGTAGAGAACTGGTCGACATCAATGGCAGAAAACCTCTCCATTTAGCCGTCATCACTGCCGTGCGGATTTCTGAGGAATCCAATTTTGCTGTATTATTCCAATTCAAAAACATGTTGTTGTCCTTAATGTCGAAGAGATCCCTTAATCATCGCGACAACAGCGGACACACTGCATTGCAAATAGCAATGAGGAATTTTGATACAGATCCAGCACTCTTCAGCAGTGTAAGTGAAAAATCTGGACTTAACTAGGTACTTTCTCTGTTATTGTTATAATCACTCACACGGATCTTTTTTTTTCTTGAAGATCAAAGAAGTGCTTCAAATAAATGGTGCTGTGGTGACTCCAGAGATGCTGGAAGATGCGAGATGGATAAGGAAAGCAACTACTAAACTAGTGTTCAAAGGCCAAGGTATATCTATAAATGCTGTGCTGATCGCCACAGTGTCCTTCGCAGCAGCCTTCACTTTACCAGGAGGACTGGACTTAAATCCAGGAGGCAAACCAACAGCTGTATTCATCGATGCTTTGCTCTTCAAACTATTTATAATTGCCGATGTGTTCTCGTTTTGCACTTCTATTGCATCAGCTATTCTTGCAGGTGTGAGTAGAAATCCAGTGGAGACTTTATACTGCATTTATCTATTATGGTCGGCACTCATATCACTGCTGGTAGCATTCGGAACAGCCATACACCTGGTCATCGCATCATCTGGATGGTTAACATTCATGGTATGGGTTATGCTCTCCTTTGTTCCCATTACCATATTCGTCATTAGTTTTCATTCCAAACAATTCATTTTCGGACCAGAAAGATACAAGATTTGGTTTGTATTGTTATTTCCAGCGGCCTTAGTTATGGGTGTATGTTATTTCATATCGGAGATATTGTATGTATTCTTGTTCTCCCGTCTATTTAACATGGTACTCCGCTGGACAAAGAATAAGATACGCTATGAATCTTCTTCCCAAAGACATTAGATTTGGAATTTATTTCCAATAATCAATGGAAGCTTTCCCAAATGCATGGAAGCTTTCCCACATTATGCATTTGTACCACATTGCTGCTTCTTTTCTCGAACTAGAAGCGTATTGCCATGATTTTACCTACAGAAAACTTTGATAGATTCGGTATAGAATTTCCCAAAGAGACTCAAATAACTGCTATATGCAGGGACAGTGAAAATTCACTCCAAGCTCGGGACGGTGTTGATGAACTCCAAACTCTTTGAAATGTATCTACACCTTACATTGTCTTTACCTCTAAGAAGTAATGCAGTATTTAAATGAAGATTCTGAAACTATTTTGCTGCTGTATAAACCAACTGAAAACAAGTTATAACAATAGAAAAAGAACATTTACTTGCCGCATATATTTATTATCATACAAATTTCTTAACTTCTCATACAAGTGGGCAATCAACACACTAGAAAACTCATTGAATATCTTGTTGTGACTATCATAAAACTAGACACACAGTAGAGAACAAAACACTACCAAAGTAATTTTGTATGCCTTCCATACACCAGTACTCAAAATTGAACAGAGTTCTGAATTGGCTGTCTCTCACATTACAAAGACAGCAATGATGCTCATGCAAATATATACAGGCTTCAAACTCTAAAAATATATCTAAATTTCTCAAAAAAAAGCAGTTTAAAAAAAAAATTGTAACTCTTTTCATACAGTGAATGCATGGATTGATTAAATTTGCGAATGCATATAGAAATTCCAGAAATATCAATGAAAAAACTGCGCTCTGGTTTTAAAATGGCTGGAGCATCAATGATCAACATTAAATATAGATCCTTGGAAAGGCTCAAATAACTAGTGTACGCGGCAATATACATGCACTACAAGATTTCTTGAATTGATCTATACACCTTACAATGCCAGTTTGCCTAAATGAGCTAAACTGTAAGAAGTTACTTCTGCCGCCAGCATACCGTGTTCTGTCCATGTCAGATTCCCATGAGGAAACTGTTCGTTATCATTTTATTGTCTATGGGGTGTTATGTCAGTTGGAGCAAAATCAGCTTTTCCTTTGACTGAAGTTTGTTCCACTATAACAACACAACTAAACTAACTTCAAACTATTCTGGGTAGATTTCATTTTATATGTAGCAGAAGTGTGTTTGAGTCGTTGATCAAGGGGAACAACGACTGTACAGCATTAATGAATTGAAGGCCTGCAATTTAAAATGTTTCATGGGAAGGAAGTGAAATATTGACTAGTAAATGCAGGCGAGAGACTAAAAGAGTGGAGGCATAAAAATCTTTTGGACCAGTAGAAGTTGCGACAACCCAAGTTTTCCATTTTGTCGTTGGGGTTTAGATCTGTTATTAAAATTTCAATTATTGGAACATCGTATCTTTAGTAAAAGAAAATATATAAGCACGGGATCATATGGAAAAAAGGACCTTACAGTCAATGATAAATTGGGAATAATGCTCAGGCTTGCCCATTGGCCACTGGAGGAGCTACCTTGACGGAATGCAGTGGTATCTTCAAATTTAGCTAGGAGTACGCTCGAAAGCAGGCCTTTAGCTTTGTCATGGAAGCAATTCCCCAGAAATTCGTATACTGTAAGTGGAGAATCTAGGCTTCATGGAGAGTGCCTGTGCTGCTCTCATTGTCTTTATCCGAAGTACCGACCCCATGACTACGATTTCCTTTCCGTCTGGTTAATGAAAGCGTTTAGAAAGAAAAGCCCGTCACCTCAGTCAACGTTATCAAAAGACAGAGTGCGGTGCAGGGCAGCATGGCGCCGGTGACGGGAGGATAACGAATTCCACCCTGCACAAAACTCTCTGTCTAATCAACTACACAAATGCAAAACCGCGTTAGGCAAATGTAAAGCTGAGAGCTGCGCAAATGATGAGGAAAAGAGAAACTGGACAAGTTCCAATGCACGTGGACAACAGCTCACTTACTACGTTTCCCGTTCTTTTAACCATAGAAACAAAAATTGACAACCCACTACAGATAAAAATGGCGGGTCCCGCCAAGCTCAATGAGCTGCTCCATCCACGCTGACATATTGTTTCGCTGTTCAACTACGGCTCTGTTCATGCTGTCGGCCCTTCTTTATCTTTTCCGTTGACAAGATTTGGATCGTTGAGCGAGTTCTACGGGTAAGTACCCATTATTGAGGGTCCCAATAGTTGTAAGGGATTGGTAGTTGAGCATTTTAATTTCTACTTATTAGTTCGTGTTTATAATTAAAGTTTGAAGTCTAATTATTGTTTTTTTTTAAGATGTTCAAGATGTTCAAAAGATTTCAAAAAGGGTAGATTAATAGTTGTATTTTAAGTTATAATAATTATATATTGTAAATCATATTTTGTTGGTAAGACATCATATGATTTATTGTTTTTAGATTTAAAGAATACATTTCATTTAATGTATTGATGGTCTAACTCTAACAACTTCGAAGTAATAATTATTAGTGATATACTATTAAAAATATTGGACATTACAAAATTATGTATTTTTATGTTGTAATTTAAAATATTTAGTTTTAATTAATAATTATAAAATGAAATAAATTTATTAAAATATGTTATATATTAAATAAATAATAAGTTATGTTGTTGTATGAATGTATTAAAAAATGATATTTTTTATATTTTAGCATACAATATGTTTATGTGGCATAATTTGATGATGTGGATCTACAATCTTAGATCTAAACAATAAACTTGTTAAATATTCAGAATTAAATTTACAAATACTCACATAATTATTGAAACATGCTCAACTAATAGCTTCTCTCTTATATATTTAAACTTTTAAAAATTGTATATTTTACTATTCTAAATTATGGTTTTAAATATTTAATTTTAATTATTAATAATTTACTGAAATAAATTTATTAAAGTAAGTTATATAAAATAAATTTTAACAAATGGACATGTGTTAATAAGTTGTATAAGATATTATATATAGGTGTGTTACAAAAATGTTTTAATATACAATTATTGAATTATTTTTTATTTTGTAATTTATAATATTTTAACAAAATAATGTTGATGTGGACCTACAACTTGAGGTTAAAACAATGAACTTATCAAATAAGTTATTATTAAAATTTGATTCATTTTAAATCAATACCTAGAAGTTTGAAAGGAACATAATTAAGGTCAATAACTATTAGTTGCTTTGTACATTATCTTCCTCACTTTAGATGTTTATGATGTTACTTATACTTTATTTTAATTGGTGAATTTGATATCTCATGTAATATTTTCAACATCCTTTAATAAATTTGTTCATGAGGATCAAATAACTATAAGAGAACAATATACATGCATTTTGAGCTCTCTAGGAGTGAGTGCACCAAATTGATAGGAAAAAATAAATAAATCAATTATTTAAAAAAAAAATTGTGTTATGTTGTAGTACACATTACGCAAGCCCATTATATAATGTGGTCACTATCATGTCTCCTATCTAAAGAATTTATTTGGTAAGATTATAATTAATACATGCCTATTTTCTTGTGGACTAATATATTTAATTAGGGAAGATATTTTATATAATATTTTAATCATGTTTCTAGAAATTATGGACATAATATTTACTAGAAACAATTAAATATTAAATATGAATATTTATGAGCACAAGGGGGCGTGGATTTTGGTTGAGGAGTTGTTGTAACTACTAGAAGATATTTTTAGATTATTTATGATATCCTTGATGGGAATCTATGATAGGTTGTGCATTTAGCCAACAACCATAAGTGATAGGTCATTTTTGGCATACAAGATGGAGTGGGAATTTCAAATATATTTTTAATTGATGTTTTCCTCCAAAAAAGGTGTTCAGATTTTGGGCACCCAAATTTCCCAAGAACAAGATAAATATATGGGCCACAAGTAGTTTGGGTTTCATTAAATGTTCATTTTTATCATTTCAACTTTTTGTATGAGTTAAAGCTCTTACATTACCTTCTTTGGATGAAAACCCATTGGAGGCTAGAGAATATGGACAAAAACCCATTGGTTTCCAAGAGGCAATTTTACTTAGAAATTACATTTGGATCTCAAAGATTTTTAGATAGTTATTTTCCTTTTTGTTGCATTGTTGCGGGTTAGAGGTCAAGTTTGTGTGCAAGGTTGCAAGTGAAGTTGTGTGAAGTGTTTTCTAGTGTTTATTTTTTGTTGTTGTTTGTTGATGTAGAAGATCATTTTTTTGGGGGTCAGTTAGATCAGACCTAGGTGTTGAGAAATTCATCTTTTAATTTGGAGCATATCAATGTAGCAATGTTGTGTGAGTTGCAGTTTCAGTGGTTGTTTTGTTTTAATATTTTTCTAGATTGTGTTGTTGTTGTGTATGCTCAATTTTTTGTTGTTGTAACAACATATTTCATGTATAAAATCATATTCTCTTCGTAGGAAAAAATTCAGAGGTTTTCGTGTGAAAATTGCCAAATTTTCTATGTGGAGAAAATCTATGAGATTTTGTGGGTTCAAGAAGAAATTTTTTCCATATTTGTATTTTTTGTTGAAAATTTTTTAATGGCCCTCATAAAAATCCAATATGATTTAAAATTCATATTTATACCAATATATATAAAGTTGCAGGACCATTTCAAGTTCAATTGGTGAAAATTGTTAGGATTTGGTGTTGTACCCCATTGCATAATATTGATATATTATAATGTTGTAATTAAATAATTATTTAGTTGTGCTACATCTAGGATATGTGCTTGGCAACACTGGGCAATTATTTGGGGCCACTTGTAAAGTTGTATTATAACATTGGGTTGTTGTTTTATGTGTGGAAGACATAAGATAATGATTTAATATTTGAGTAAAGTGTTTAATAATATGAAAACTTAGTACCCAATATTAAATGAGGGGTCAATAGTTTTGTGTTTAGATGGTTTTATCTTGCCACTTGATTGTATTTGTGTGAGTTTTTTTCTATAAAAGAAAACACATTTTAGTAGTTAATATTGATTGGGTGAGTGGGTTGTCATAGTATTGAGTTATTTTGAGGAATGCATATGTGAAGCAAGACATGGGATGTGTGGATTCATTATTGGACACATGGAGGATGACTTGGAGAGGCTTCATATTTCAAAAGTATTCATTGAAAATATGTAATTTCATGTATTGTTTTATTGCTAAATAATAGAATGAGTATAGATGCTTTTGGAGGTTGGATTTTTCCCTCTTGAGGGTTTTCCAAGGGTATATATTTTGTTATCTTGTAGCTTGTCTATTTGATCTATACATTATGGTTATTTTGTAAGCTTGTATGCATGATTTTCTATCATGGGGTTATGTAGGAAATGGATTAAATGAACTAAGCATTGATGCATTATTTCTTAACACAAATTCAATGTTGTCAAGATTGCTAGTTTGTGTTCAATTCGTACAATTTTTTGAGAAGTTTGGTTTATGCAATTTTCTAATTTTAAATTTATTAGTAAAATTTTAGTTGGGGTATTATAGTGGTATCAAAGGTGTGATAATTTTATCCTATAGGTTCTTCAAATGATTGATGTTTCCAAGTGATAGAGAACATAGATATGAGAAAAGAGAGAAAAATAAGTTACAACATGAAGGGATAAAGGAAGATCACAAAATATAATTTGGAAAAAATGTGAAGACTATGAAGGAAGTGGTTGAAGGGAAAAATTATTGTGTGGACTCAATCAACCAATTACTTTAATGTATAAAGAATAATTCTAACAATGACAACAATAATGGAGGAGCTAGTGTTTTGAAATATCTTAATAATAGAAGAGGAAAGGGAAAAGAAGTGGTAACATTAAATTTAGGATTTGGATTTGAGAATAGGCCCCTCAATCCCAAGTTCATTCAAAGGGTGGAAAAGATTCCAAATGAATAAACTACACTTCAAGATGGCATTTCAATTTGCTATGTAGAATATAGAGCACTTCCACTACAGTTTCAAGAGGCTATGATGTTGGATAACTATATGTCAATGAGGAAGACCAAAGGTGCAACAAAGAAAGAGACAAAGATGCAAAAAAAAACAAAGAATCTGGATCTCACTTTAGGAAAATTAACTCTTTCTACTTTTGATGGATCTAAGAAAACTACTACAAGGGTTTGGTTACAAAAGCTACATACTTATTTTTCTCTCAAACCAATGGAAAAACATCAAGCTATCAAATTTTCCACCCTCCATTTTGAAGGTATAGTTCATGATTGGCAGTACCATGGGTTGATTACCTAATGTCATAATCTCATCCACACATATGAAGAATTTAGTAAGAGACTGATTAAAAAATTGATAGGAAAGATCCTGAAGTGCATTTCAAAGAGTTATCTCAAATCAAATAAAGAGGTAATGTAGAGGATTATGTTGTTAATTTTCATAAGATTTATGTTATGATAACTAATATTTCAAATAAAAGGCTTACTATACTTTTTATAGAATGAGTATATGAACATCTAGGGGATTAGTGAGAGATTTCAATCCTACATATTTTCAAGAAGCTATCAAGAAGGATTTTTGATTTAGAGGTATAGTTCCTCAATAGAAAATTTATTCATAACCAACATTCTAGAACAAATCTAAGGGGAGTGTATAGAAAAAAGTGTTTCATACACCAACAAAATACCACAAACCATTTTTTAGAAAATGGGACTAATGAGGAGATAAATAATGAACTTAGAAGGAAGAAGATGTGTTTGTGTTCCATGGAACCATAGAATCTAGGACATAGATACCTTGGAAAAGGGAAAGTACAATATATTGAGGTTGTATAGATAACAAAGATTTAGATTTATATAAAATTGAAAAAAAATTAGATTCACAAGAGCATGTACAAGAGGATGAAGAAAAAAGGAAAATGTTGGTAGTGCACTTGGAAAATATTTCAAGAGTTCATATATACCATCCTTTCAAAGTTCTAGGAGTGTTATCTAGGAAATAGTGACTTTGTTAATAGATAGTGGGGCCACCCACAATTTTATTGATGAGGGTTTGGTAACAAAGAGAGGCTTCAAGACAAAATAATTTGAAGGTTTAAATTTTATAGACCTAGTTGATGGATTAATCCTTCCTTATATTAGAATGATCATACAACTTGACATAACTTTAAGAGACCATGAGGTACATGTGATTATTTTTATGTTATTATTGGAGAATTTGATCTGGTTTTGGGTGTACAATTACTACATTCTCTAGGGGATTATTCATATAATTTCCAAACTATGGAGCTCAAGTTTATAGCAAGTGGGAAGAATATTGTACTCAAAGGAATCTCAAATGGAACTCCATGAGTGGTGATAGAAAAAAAGATGGAGATGATTTTTAGAAGAGGCCAAACTATATGGACAAAAATGTGTGTGGTAATTCCCATTAATCTATCCATTTTTAAGAAGTAAACTCATGTTTAAATTCAAATAATTTTTTATAACCATAGTGTGGTCTTTAGTCATTTGCCTCCAAGATTACTACCAGATAGGGTTTTTGAGCATATTATCAAATTATAAATAGGTAAAAAACCTATCATAACCACTCCATACCATCAACCCAAAGGGTATAAACAAGAGATTGAAAAGGCCATAAAAGAACTCCCTAAGATGGGTTACATAAGACCCAGTTCTAGTCTATCCATATCTCCAATTATTCTTGTTAAAAAGGATGGTACTATACATGTGTGAATTGATTATAGGGATCTAAATAAGAATACCATCAAGAAGATCCTAATATTAATTGCATGGATTTGTTCACTTTTCTAAAATTGATTTGAAAATCAAGATATCACTAAATCCACATGAGAGAAGAATATGTGTAGAAGACAACCTTTAGGTGTTATTATAGATACTTTGAGTTCTTTGTTATGTAATTTGAACTTAAAAATTCTCTAGCCACCTTTCACTCATGCATGATCCAAGTATTGATGAACATCCAAAATACTGAGAGGGAGGGTGAATCAATATTCTATTAAACTTTTGAACATAGCTTATCCAATCACCAAAACACATTAGCAAAAATAAAGAATGAAAGCATGAAATGTTCACAAAATCACATAATACATTCAAACACCATGATTTTTACATGGAAAACCAAAAAAAGGAAAAACCATGGTAAGGATTAGCTCACAATATATTATATCTGAATATAGTATATTACAAGGGCTCACTGCCAAGACACACTGTCCTTATAAGGCTCATAGGCAGAGTTAAATACAATACAAAAATGGCTCACCACCAAAGTATGAACTGATACAAATTTCACCTCCCTTGTTATGTATTTCAATTACATTGAAGCTTTGTATATAAAGTGTTTCTCTGCTTAGCAATCGCTCAACAACTCTACTCTTATTTTGATCTCTTACCATTGAATTCACATGTTTGCATCATATGAGATCACTCGCACCTAATATGTCATATTTTTTTCTCTCTTTATTTTCATTCAACTCAACTCCAAAATATCTCATATATATATACAATTCCATTCACACACATTAATTAGGTCGGCCTAATTAGATGTAACCAAAAATAATTAAAAAATAGCTTTATCAACTTCACACATAATTCAAAACCTTCTTTGCGCTCAAACAAAATGTGCAATATATAAATTAGGTCGGCATGGACCTAAAATAGATCCTAAGAACATCCACAATGTATATTTAATCTTCACAACACATATCATGTATTAATTCAGCCAGGAATGGACCTAATCATAAAGAATTTTAATCATACATGCACTTCTTCATACAAGCGACCTCTAGATTTGATCTTCCTTCAAATTCACACTTCGTCAACATCAATGGGACTATATTTAGAACCATCTAGCATAGAATAATTATTTTCAAGGAAATGTGGAATCTCCCACACTGATATGCCAAACAGAGAAAAGACTAAGATACACAGAGCTAAACTATATCACGCATAACTTCTAGGATATTTCACAAAACATCACAGAATCTTTATTTTCCATGAATTTAATAGACATCAACCCATGGTTAAAAGCGTTGAGTGAAATCACGTAGTGCGGTGGAGTGTGGACCCAAAAACTGATGCACTAAAACACAATATAGTCAATAGAAACACTTAGCTAATTTCTTGTACAGCCATATTTTTCAGACCAACTGATTATATACATGTATCTTCTGTAGCACTTCCAAAACATACTAAGTTGATCATAACAGCGTTGACATCAATGACAACACTGGATCAAGCAATATTATGTGATTCATGCCTATGTTTCCAACAGACCAAAACTTACAACAATCTCCTTCTTCTCCTTCTTCCAACAATCTCCCCCTTTGTCATTGATGGAAACATGCAAAATAAGAATATGAGAAGAATATAAGATCTCGCCCTTCATTACCATCATACCCCTTTCCTCTTATCTCCCCCTTTGAAATCAATGGAAAAGGGTGTGTCAAAACTTCATAAGCTCCCCCTTAGGAGGTCAACTCAAAAAAAAAAATTCCTTTTCTGTATATGTGTGCATATATCAAAATCTAAAAAACTTGTTAAGTCATGATAGATATAGTTACCCTAAGGATGCAAAACCTTGAACTTTCTAAAAAGTATCTTTCCAAATGTTCAGACTTACCTTCTTCTCACTATTTCTTTGTTGCAGTAAGATTTTTGTATAGAAGTTCAAGCTCCAATAGATTTTCTTCTCCTTCTTCTGGATACTGGGATCAAGGTTTACCTCTGAGAGTTTTTCAATACTGCCAAGAGCATTCAAGACCGATATATACTTTTCCTTAACTAAGTCCCTTAACATTATAATTTGCTTGATTATTTCATCTCTTTGACTCTATAAGGTGAAGAATTTTTCATGAAGCTCCAATATAGAGATCCAAGTGTGATCATCCTTCTCTTGCACAAGATCATAAGAATATGCAACTATGTTTATCTGAATCTCAATTGTACTCATGTCATCCTTCATACGTCGAGTTATTTTTTTCCATTTCATGCAGTATGACAATATGTTCCTTGCCTCTTTTGTATGGTCTTACACTTCTCTCAAGCACTTTGTGACCTTTTGATGTTCTTTTGTACATTTCTTTGAGATGTTTACCAGATTCTTTCTTTCAACCCATGTCTGAATTTTAGCTTCAATTTAACTTTTTAATCCAGTGGCATACACTTTAAAGGATTTGACCAATAGATTTAGATTTTCTATTGTAGATAATGAAACATCAATACTTGTACCAGGAATTACCTCTTGTAGGGCTTTTACTGCTTCATTCAAACTTTGTGCTTTTGTAGGCTTGACATTGACATCATGAACTCTTTCAATATCAACAATTTCTTGTTTGATTATTACAAAAACAGGAGGACCATCTATGACTTTTCTCTTCTTAACAGCTCTCTTAGAGCTACCAGAGGCCTTTGTACATACCTTTATTCTGTCAGAATCTTTAAGACTGCCCAAAATTACTTCTGCATAGCTAACTAACTCATCTTCAGATACTTCATAGTCCAATTTTGAAATCCAAATGGTTTTAGATGTGATAGCTTCAATAAAGCAAAAGTCTGTGAAGACAAGAAAGGTATTGTCTCTTGAATATCTCTTTACCACTTCTCCAGGAATCCTCATTCTCTTATTCATTCTACTTTGGAATACTCCAAAGAAAGCAACAAGGGTCTCTTACTGAGCAACCAAACTTCCAATATTTCTCATGTAATTTTCTATTCTATGTGCAATTGGCTCTGCATTTGTCCAATTTACTTGTCCAACCACCGGTACTTCTTTCATGAAGTAGAGCAATAGGAAAATTACCAGTGTCCCATACTGGAATGTACACTTCTTCCTTTACTTAATTTCTCTTAGGTTCTCCATTAGTTGTTGCTATAGAAACTCGCAAAGGTCATAGTTAGCATTGTTCTCAAACATATCAAGGGCCATATGAATTGCAATAGGAAGGATAGTGCCCAAACTATTTGACTGGTAAAATTTTTGACTAATAAGCATAGCTGCAAATCTAAACGCCAAGTTTGTGATGGAATTTACTGCAATTTCCTTTTGTTCAAGAATGGCACCAATTTTCTCCACTATATTCTTTGTATCCACCAACTTCTGATCAAGAACTAGTCTAGAGGACCACAAACTAGTAACATCCTTCATTGCTTCCTTTGTTATAGAGTGAGAGCCATCAATCCATATGGATTGACCGTGAATTTTGCTTAGTACCTATTGATGCCAAAGTTTGGCAAGGTAATAGCCCTTTGTGGAAAACTCAATTTATGGGGGACTTATTGCACTAAACTGAGTGACCTCCAGATTTTTAAAAAAGTCAGCTTCTTCTATGAATAGGGGTTTGAAATGGGAAAAGGAATCAAATATATAAAATTAAAATCTAACCTAAGGCGTTGCACCAAAATGTCTATAAATCATAGATCTAAGGGCCCGAAAGCAATCTGCAATGTCCCAGAAAGGAAAAAACTAAAGATCAAAGTATAAACAATTCATTCATTGACATAAAATAACTTTGC
Organism: Sequoia sempervirens; assembly: GCA_007258455.2. Lineage (NCBI taxonomy): Eukaryota > Viridiplantae > Streptophyta > Pinopsida > Cupressales > Cupressaceae > Sequoia > Sequoia sempervirens. Next base: position 23,368 of record VDFB02320380.1, on the reverse strand, counting down.
ACACACATTTACTGATAGGAAGATCCATAAGACATAATCTAGACCAGCAAACTTGCATTCAATTTATAGAAGTACGACAAATGAATCATTCCAACAATAGCAGCACAGTCTAAAGTTAATCAAATACATAAAAAAGAGCAAAAAGGCCAAATGATTAGCACAGTCTGAGAGTCTTTTTGCAATAATTAAATAACAATAACAAATGCCTAGTGTCTTTTCTAAAATCTATGTAATTCTACAAAATCCTAGAACCCTTCCTCTAAAACAAAGAGAGGTATATATAGTCGAACACTCCCATTGCCTTGGCGAGCAATAACAAAAAAGATTTTTGAATTCCTGGCAATGATGCAAATTAAAGATTCCTCCTAGTCGTTGCAATAGAAAGATCCCAGCCAAAGCATTTGGTCACGCCAAGTTCAAGTGCATCCCCTACAAATGATGGTAGTGGTCCCAGCGTAGTCGCATTAGATAAGTGTCACTACCCTGCCAAAGCAGTTATGACACGTGGAGGGCTTTCGCGATCCTTGGCTTGCTCAATCCATCGCTTAAGAGAAACACCCACCGAATAGACACATGTTGACACTGCGCAGCCCGTGCTCATCTTTTTCCTTTGTCATCAAAAACTTGCACCAAGGAGACACGTGTAACCTACCTTATTCCTGGTACCAACTGTGGGGTCTTTATTGTTGTGTGAAAATGAAGCCACGTGGCATGTAGACGAAGCTTGACTCAAAAACGAAGGGAAGAAGCTTTCAAATGTGTGTGGAGTGGACATGTGGTAGCACAGTGGGGCCATTTTGAAATATGAAGGGAAGAGATCCTTCGGGGAATGCAGATCAGACACATGGTGAAGTAGCAGCATTTCTCAAAAAGGGGTTGAATGACCTTTATGCAATGTTTGGGCTGATACCTTAACAAAATAAAGCCCGCAAGGAGCTTGATGAATATTTATTCACAGATTTTGGCGACTATCAAGGGTGTTTCGCTTTGAGGAACGGAGAACCAAATTTTCTAGTTCGCAACCAGAGTGCCATCCATTATCGACGAAATTAGAGCTTAGAAAGGGCCTCCCGCAGAGGCGGCCAATCGTCTATGGATGGTCTCTCTACTTTGTGAAGATTCTCATGCGCTTCGCCTAGGTCAATCATTTCTTTATGAGGCAACATATTAGGAAAACTCACCCCTGCTTCACAATGGAATAATAGTTGTGCAAGAGGATGGATGATCCCTTCAATGTCCACTCCAATAGGAGGATGGCTGAATTTCTAAAAAGCGTTTGGGTCTTGCTCCTTCTCTTCAATTCTTTCTACAATTTGATTGATCGTGACTATCGACCCATCTTCAAAAAATAGAGATGGAAAACCCATCCCACTTACCCGGGAGAAATTTTCCCGCATGCCATCTATTATTTTGTTCAACGTAGTTGCGACCACCCTAGTACGCTACAAGGCCGAGTGGCAATGGATGAACCTATTTTCCATTTGAGCAGCAACATTCTAATCTTCAATCCCTGCCTTGGCTAGGTCTTCATCAAAGATTGAATATAAATTGGTGAGCAAACTCTTTGCTTCCGGAACTGTCTCTGAGATGAACCATGGCAATTCCTCAATTGTTCTGAGAATCTCCTGGCTCAGTCTAGTTGCTTTTGAGATGAACCAAAGTGTTGGTTGTAGTTTTAGGCAGAAGGTTTTAACCTTTTCCCAATAAGAAATATATATCTGTCAAGCCAATGGGAGTCAAAGAATGGTATATTGATAGTGGGGCTTCTTGCCACATGATAGGAGTCAAAGAATGTTTCACCAAGTTGGAGGAGAAGAAGTTGGATTTCTATATTGAGCTCAAAGACAATGCCAAGTACCATGCAACTGGTATTGGCACCGTCAAGTTTCAGAGGAAGTTTGGCAAACCCTTGTTGGTGGAGGATGTGTTGTATGTCCCTAGCATGAAAAATAATTTAATATCAGTTTCTACTTTGGAAGACAAGGGTTACATCGTGACCTTTGAGAGGGGAAAAGTCTATATTCGTCCCAAGGATTCCAAGGTTGCAAAAGTGATTGGAGTCAGGCATGGCAACTTGCTTCGATTACAATTTGAACCAGCACATGCATTGGTTAGTGATTGTAAAGGGCTAGGAGAATTGTGGCACTGGAGGATGGCTCACCTTCACCATGGAGCACTTAATATTATTAAAGAAATAGTGATGGGGCTGCCTGAGATGAAGATAGAAAATCATGAGGTGTGCAAAGGTTGTGCACTTGGGAAATATGCCAAGACCAATTTTCCAAGCAACAACACTAGATCCGGAGGTATTTTGGATCTTGTACACTCACATGTGTGTGGGCCCATGTCAACAACATCCTTGAATGGATATGAGTATTATGTTACTTTCATTGATGATTTCTCCAAGAAGACAGATATATATTTCATGAAGAATAGAGATGAGGTCTTTAGTAGGTTCCAATATTTTAAGTTTCTCGTAGAGAACCAAACAGGGAGGAATATCAAGATACTGAGGTCTGATAATGGAGGTGAGTATACCTTGAATGCCTTCAAATATTTTTGTGCTCAGGAAAGTATCAAGAAAGAGTTGATAGTTCCATACAACCCTCAGAAGAATGGGGTTGCTAAATAGAAAATAGGGCTATAGTTGGAGCATCCAAGGCCATGCTTCATGATCAAGATCTTCCTTGGTTCTTATGGGCAAAAGCTTGCAATGTAGCTGTGTATTTGTAAAATAGGAGCCCTCACAAAGTGTTGGGAAAGTTGACTCCAGAAAAGGCATTGACTGGTAAGAAACCAGGTTTGGAGCAAATTCGCATCTTTGGATACCTTGTGTATTGTCACATTCTTGTGAAGTTCGAGGAAGAGAGGTCTCTTCCGAAGTATAGCAACTTGATGAATGAGGGGGAGCAATCACCGATAGTTGAGGTAGCACAAATTCCTCAAACTTTAGTCATGCAAGCTAGAGAGTAAAGCAAGTAGGTAGAGTAGGGTGATCAAAAGGAGGAACAAATAATTCCTCAACCTCAAATTCCTATTACCGAGAAGAGGAGAAACAGGGCAGCTGAGTAGACACTGAGAGAGGCTCAAGAATGTGTAGGTGATCCTCAAGATACAATTAGAAAAAGAAAGGCTCATGGATGTTATTTTGAGTATGTGGAACTAATGAGTGAATTAATTGAAGTAGAGCCTTCCAGCTTTCAAGAGGCATCCAAGCACCAAGTATGGAGGGATGCCATGGTGGAAGAGTATTCTTCCATCATGAAGAATAGTTTGTGGGAGGTAGTACCAAGACCAAAATATAAGTATGTGGTGGGCTTGAGATGGCTGTATAAGATTAAGCATGTTGCAGATGGTAGTGTGGAAAAGTTCAAAGCCCGATTTGTGGGTAAGGGGTTTTCTCAGAGGGAAGGAGTCGACTATGATGAGACTTTCACTCCATTATCCAGGTAATCATCCATAAGAGCTATCATTTCTATAGCAACATAGATGGGTTGGAGGATTCACCAAATGGATGTAAAGACAACCTTCCTCAATTGAGTGATTGAAGAAGAGATTTACATAGAGCAACCAGAAGGATTTGAAGCACATGGGAGGGATTCTCATGTATGCAGGTTGAAAAGAGCAATGTATGGACTCAAGCAAGCTCCCAAGGCGTGGTATTCATGTATTGATAGTTACTTGCAAAGTGTGGGATTCATCTTGAGAGTGAGGTGGATCTAAACCTGTACTATGTTCAGGTGAAGGGAAAACTTCTTATATTGGTGTTATATGTTGATGACCTATTTCTCACACGCTCAGAGGAGCTCATAGCACACTACAAATAGGATCTTGTAGGAGAGTTTGAGATGGACTTGGGGTTGTTGTACTACTTTCTAGGATTGGAGTTGTGGCAAAAAGAGGGAGAGATCTTCCTTGGACAAGGGAAATACTTAATTAATATCTTGAAGCAATTCAAGATAGAGAACTATAATCCCATCTTAATGCCACTTGTGACCAATTGGAAGAAGATTGATGATTCCAGATCAGAGGCAATGGACGGTTGATCCCACAATAGTGGTTTACAATTTTTGGCCAAACTAGACACCGAAATATTTTTTTTAACTAAATCTTCACTTTCGAGCAACTATAGCGGCTAAACTGTGAGGAATTTGAAGATGATGCAAACTAGAGCTTCATGAAATTTTGTCTGTAGATTCTAAATATATTTTTTTCAAATTTTTTGGAATCAGATTGCACTTGTTTTTCCATCTCCCTCGAAAACTATTTTTTCAGAAAACAACATTTTTAAAAAGTGACTCTCACCGTGTAACGAATAATTTTTTTTCCACGAAGGATAAAATTATAATTCTTTCAAATTTAGATTTGTAACTCTAATATCTAGTGCTTCCACTCGGTTAGATAGTTTTTTATTGAATATTTTTTCTTTAATCAAGTTTCAAAGTCAAACCAATTACAATTCAAACATAGCGCAACCGTATAACACGTAACTTTTTTTGTATGTATGAAAATTCAATTTTACTTTTTTTGTTGGATCAAGGACTTCAATATCTGGTGCACCCATATTTTTCAAAAAAAAATTCATAATCTGCTATTTTTCGACATGTGCAGAATAAAGAGCTTGATTTTCAGTGAAAAACCTACATTCACAAGAAATAAAAAATAAATATAATAATTAAATTAAATTTATTTAAAATTATACTTTTTGGAAAGCTTATAATAAGGACTACATACTTACAAAAAATAAATTTTAAATGAATTCATTTGACCCTCCAAAATGTAAATCAAAAGTGGTTTTTTATTAGCATTTTGATAGTTGTAAAGGAGACTCCATTATAGGTATGGTTGAAAACTAGTGGGGTTGTATCCAAGAGGGTTTGATCTAAGGTAATTTGATCAAACCATCTTCGATTGGAATGTTTTAAATGGAATTTTTTAAGGCTTAAATCATTATATTTTCTAAAAATATGTGATTTCAACAAAAATCAGAATCTCCTAGAAATTGTAAACCACTATTGTGACAACACCCGGACCTGACTTTATACAGATAGTTGATAGGCTCTCTTATGTATCTGGTCAACACCAAGCCAGACATTTGTTTTGCAGTGAACTCACTCAGTTAGTTTATGGTGGAACCTAAATGTGTGCACTAGATAGTTGCAAAGCATGTTTTGAGATATCTCTAAGGAATAGTTGATTATGGGTTGAAGTATGTTCAGCAGGATGGAGTGAAGCTTGAGGGGTTTATTGATGTAGATTGGGTAGGAAATACAGCTGGTTGGAAGAGCACTTCAAGGTGCAGTTTCAGTTTGGGATCAGGAGCAATCTCTTAGTACAGTAGGAAACAAAATTCAATTGCATTGAGTTATGCAAAGGCCGAGTATATGGCAGCCAATATGGCTACATGTGAGGCTATCTGGCTTCAGAAAATTCTAGTTGGGCTCTTTGATTAGGAGCTAGATCCTACAGTCATTTACTGTGATAATTAGAGTTGTATCAAACTCTCTGAGAAGCCAGTGTTTCACGACAAGTCAAAGCACATTGAGATTAGGTACCACTTCATCAAAGATTGTGTGGAGAAGGGGATAGTGAAGCTCCATTACATTCCTACGAATGAACAAATAGCAGATATCTTGACCAAGGCCTTGATGAAGAGTAAATTTGAATACTTCAGGGACAAGTTAGGCGTTGTGCAGAACACCTTCCTCGCTAAGAGGAAGTGTTGATTTTTGTAGCTCAAAAGGTGGGATGTGGAGTTGTTTAAAGTAACTAGAGTTGGACATGCTTTAAAGCACTTTAAAGCAACTCGAGTTGGATATGCTTTAAAGCAATTTGAGTTGGATTTTTAACAACAATAGGATTTTTATTCTTTAATAGAATGTTTTCGAGTTTGTGAGGATAGGATAAATCCAAGAGTGATTTTATGTGTGATTTAAAACCAAAGAATGCAAGGAAAGTTTCTTTTCTTGCACACTAAGTAAAATAGTTGGGCTCTACATATGTAAGATTGTTGTAGCAAACTTGTATTGTATTTTTGAAAGAAAAGTTTGTTGTTAGGCTAAATAGAAGATCCAACATTTGCAGGTTTTTCCCCACATTGGGGTTTCTTGGGTATATCTATGTTATTGTTTATTTGTGATTAGCTTCTTGTTATTTTTGCTTTTGATGTTATTAGTTGTTAATTAACCCAGTTGTGTTAATTTTTATAAATCAGATTTCTTTCTGTGAATTTATTGTGCAATTAATATGTTGTTGGGTTATAATAGAATTTAATAGTAAATTCATGCATAGGTATAATAAATTGTGGGTGTATGGAAATAAGCATGGGAAAGGATGGGATAAGGTTGAATATGTGAGAATGTATGTAAATGACAAAAGTTGATCAATCAAACGATGAACGAACAACTTTACACAAGATTATATCATTTGTTGATATATAATTGTATTAAGGCATCCATCAAAATGGATTTGAAACTAAATTGAAATTAGAATGGATATGTAAATTTTACTATTAAAATATATGTTTAGTTTAATTAGACCAAAAATCATTCTATATTAATAACAAGACACAAACCATTATATTATGTCTATGTATATAAACACATACAAAAACTGACACACATATTTTTTAAATTATAAAATAACTCTTAACTAAATAATAATAATTCTTTGAATAAAATAAATAATATAAATAAAATAAAATAACTTTTCAATAAGTAAAATAATTATAATTTAAGATATGTATACTCATATAATTGAGAGAAAAAAATTCTCCAATAACAAATAAAATACATTTTTACCCACCTTTAAAGAAAATATATATTAGTATGTCTTCCAACATTATAGGAAAAAATAATAAGTTAATAATTAAAAATAATACATAATTATAGTTTAAAATATCTATACTCAACAAATTTCTATCCAATAACAAATAAATACATTTTTACCCACCTTTTAAGTAGAAAAACATATTATTATGTCTTCCAACATAATAGAAAATAATAATAAGTTAATAATTAAAAATATTATATAATTATAGTTTAAAATATCTATACTCAAAAAATCTTATCAATAACAAATAAAATACATTTTTACCCACCTATAAAGCAAAAAAAATATTATTATGTCTTGCAACATTATAGAAAATAATTATAAGTTAATAATTCAAAATATTATATAATTATAATTTAAAATATCTATACTCCCAAATCTTTATCCAATAACAAATAAACTAGCAATCGCACCTTGGGGTGCAATAGGTACGCCGAAGACAACATAGAGAAATTTGGCTGTAAATATTGTTTATTTGAAAATGGGAAAATCAATTGACAAGAATAAATGACAAGCCAAGAAGCCATCCACATTTTGAATGGCACACTCTGAAATGGAAAACCAAGATATAAAGTAATAAAGGATTGCATGTAAATATATCAAATCTGTAGTAGTAAAATATAGCTACACCAAGAAGGCTCTGCAGTGAATAAGTCGGGAATATTAGAGAGTGGTAAAATCCACAATCCAAACGGTGGACATAGAATTTTGTGCAGCTTGAACAGAAAATTCCAATGATGTGCACGCAAATTTCCATTAATGTTTGTGTGATATGAGAAACTGTTAATCCATTTGACAACACAGTTTTTGTAGATGATGATTTTTGTAGAGATCATTTGAGCCTTTGGTGGAAGTGCATATGGGAATCTTCAACATTATGAAAATCAGGTGTGTGGCACAATGCTATCCTTAAAGTGATCTGTAAGGAGACAAAAAAAATGAAACCAGTTAGTGTCGCAACCTATTGCATACTGTGAGGAAAATGACAAATAAAGAACATGTCTTTGTAAAATTTAAATAAATGATGCAAAAACAGGGCAATGAAAGAAACTATGATGTTTAAAAAATGGGAGTCCCAATGTAACATTCCCTATAAAACATTGAAGTAAACCACATTAAAGAAATCATCGAAGCCCCAAGGTTTGGAAAATAAATAAGGGTATGAAAGATGCTAGATAATAAAAATTAGTTTCAAAAAATTTGACGCACGATAAGTTTATAATTGATCTTTAATAGAGAAACGTAAGCTCTGGCAACCAATTCATTTATAGCTTCAGCTATAGCTGTTAGACATTAAATAGTAAATAATATATGGTTTGTTTCACGACAACCCTTTGAATTTGGACAGTTAATCTGAAAAGTAGAAACACCAAGAACAGAAAACTATAACTTACATTATATGAGTGGTAATAAAACAACAATAAACAGAAATTATATTGATTTGTAGTTGGAGCTGTGGGTAATGCATATATATGAGTAAGCATGATGAATTCAAGTAAAGAAGCATTGATTGTTGCTTGACAAAAGAGAGGAGACCAAATAATGCAAAGATCATATCAACCTTCAAGAAAGGAGACTATTTTTTAGTGCAAGATACTCCAATGATCATATCAACCTTTTTTTGCAACTTAGACATATGGGGCAAGTAAAAATATACAAAACAAAAGGAAAAGTCAAGAACCAAGCTGCAAAATGATAGTGAGAGAACAAAGTACGTATATTCCGACTACTCGTTGGAAGCGGACAATACGTATTAACTTCAAAAAGCAATTTGCACAGCAGATTCATATGCATCTATTCTTTTGATCTGTTCAATGCTCAGTATTATTCTGATGTTTCTATTTCTAATAAGAAACAAACTCCTTATTTTCCCTTTATTTGAGAGCAATCAGATGGTAGTTATACTAATACAGATATGTTCTATTTTTTTTAGTCATAGTCATACTGTATTTGCAAAAAGGTAACTTCATTTTCTTAAATCTTGTTCTTTTTATTCTTGAACGCCATTGTTTACTCTGGATTCCTTGATGAGTCAGATGATATTTCTAAATTTCTATAAATTGTCCGCATGACAAGCAGAAACTATCTAAAATTAATAGAAGACCATAGAAACTGGCTACAAAAACCTTTAGAAGTTAATACAAAGTTTCATGTAAACAGAAAAAAAGGATTATGGAAACTTTCGAATGTTGAGAAGATGGTGCATGAATGAGTGGTAATGCTTCTTATGTCCTGTTAGGTGTTCCCCAAAGAATCTTCACTTCATGACATTTCCGGGACACTGAAAATTGAAAAATGATTTGTGGGCATATGGTTAGAGGACATTTAGTTGATAATGAAAAATATAGGAAAGTTATTTATTAAATTTAGGTAATATATTTTACAACTACGAGAACTACAAAGAAAGAATTTGAGGGATCTTTACTAATATTTAACATGTAAAAATTGGGCTTTGCATTAGAACAGAAACGATGCAAGGGGAACAAAGCCATTTGAATTTTTCCTTAAACATTTCAATGATGTTATCGTGTAATAGATAATCATAAACTCTCTTTTTGTGTTAGTGTTGCTGTCTGTATCAAGAGCACTTTAGGGCAAACATTTTTCCTGAGATAGCATCAACCATATTAGTGAGAATTTGATTTGGCAATCCTTTGATCAAAACTCAAAACTATCATGTGACTGGTTAATATGTACCTTACATCTATCAAAGAAAATATTTTCATTTCCTAGGGAGAATTGATACCCAAAATTATGCATTTGCCCAGGCAATAAGAATTTATGAGCTTTGTAGGTAGATGTATAGTGCATTATTTGGTATGTATATGAAGTCGTGACTCAGATCTTATTGAAGTCTGACCAATTTACCATCTGATTTCTCTCAAATAAAGGGAAAATAAGGAGTTTGTTTCTTATTAGAAACAGAAACATCAGAATAATACTAAGCATTGAACAGATCAGAAGAATAGATGCATATGAATCTGCTGTGCAAATTGCTTTTTTGAAGTTAATATATCTTAAAATTTAAAAAATGAACCTGTTTCGAGGTTTCTTATGAATTTATAATGTAGCTATGTTGAAACAAAGCATTATACTGATACGTATAACAAACATTCATTCTCTTGCACTGGTAGAATATTCAATAACCCATACAACTCAATGAACAGTTGTAGAATGTTTAGAGGAATGTAAAGATGATGACAATACAAAGAAGAAGCCCTAGGAGCATGTATGTTATCTGCAACTCCTCTAAAGTGAGCAAAGTGCTACAACCTTCTTTGATAGGGAGAAGAGTTTTGATTAAGTCTTGACTGGTTTACACTCACTGGGTTACTGAGTTGTTATCTGCAAGTCTTGACTGGTTTACACACACGTAACTTTGATAGGGTGAAGAGTTTTTATTAAGACTAAGTCCCAAGCAAAGGATAACGAATTACATAAAGCAAAATCTATCCTTTCAATGGAAAAGATAGAGGCATTCTCTGTAGCAAGATTTGAACCTGTGCACATATTTATATCCAAGGAATTTGAGTTCTGCAGCAATTCGCCAACATTTGGAGGATACCATTTTAAGGCACCCACTAGTCCAATGCGTCCACCATTTTATCAGATTTTGCCAAGATTATCAAAGTTGTGCCTTTCATGCGAGAGGAGAGGCCCAAACCACCAAAGAAGAATGGGGACAAAGAAGAAACCAACAAATTTAGTAAAGACAACGGTGTTTTTGAGATTAACTCAGAATTTGTGACTTCGAGAAGTAGGAGAGTCGAAAGGAGGTGTTGTCAACAAGAGAGCTGATTTTCTCCAATTGCCCAGATTTAGCCCCTAAATCTGCCTTCTTGCCTTTGGCAGGGCTCCAATGCTAAAATGGGAGCTTTGGAACAGGGTATGGACTTTCATCGCAGCATAAAAGATGGAGGTACATTTTTTTTCAATATTGTAATTTCAACTGCCTTCTAGTTATGTATGTAAAAAGTGGACACATAGACAAGGAACGTGAACTGTTTGACAGAATGCCTCAAAGAAATGCGATTCGAGGGCCTGGAAACATTGTAGGTTATGCGAAAGAAAAAAAATGATTTATTGAAAGGGCTTTTGAAAATTTCAAGTAAATAAAGTCGACAGACCTGTAAAGCCAAATCCCGCAACATTTAGTCATGTATGCAAAATGCGGAAACATAAAGAAAACATATACTTATTAAAAGGCTGTAGAAACTTTCACACAAATGCAATAGTCAAGTGCAACACCATATATAGTGAGCTTAGCTATTACCCTTCTCCGCCTAAGATAGTATGGGAGTTTTAGAGCAGGGAAAGAACATGTCTTCCGCAATTTGCGGGCATAAGCTGTGCCAAATGTTTTCTGTGGCAGGGCTGAAGGCATATGTTTCTTAGTTCGTTGTTCATCATGATTTTGCTGATGAGGGGCTCTGAGATTACCCTGTGGCCAAAAATTACAAACAAAAGAGGTAGGAGAAGGGTCAAGGCGATGGCTCTTATTATAACATTTGAAAAAACTCAACGGGAGTGATGACAAGAAAACAGCGATAGATAAAACAACGGATCCTCTTTCGATATATAACAACAGAATTATTTAGAATGAAATAAAACACAACAGAGAATGATCAGGCGGCGTACAGATTCAAAAGGAAAAATCTTCGAAAGCAGACTGGCAAGTGACTTACCTCAAGATTCTGCACTAATTGTGGACCCCGATGTGGGCAGAGGTCGCATGAAATTTTCAGGAAACCCCAAGTTGTGTACTGTTGCTGCTTAATCTTGCTGCTTCAATCTATCACATAAAAGGGGCGGAAAGCATTAGCGGCGGGGGAGGCAGTAAAATATGGAGTGGAAACCATTAACGGCGATAGAAATACGGCTTACCTCAAGATTCTGTACAAATCTCTATTGATGTCCCTGGTAGAAAGAGGTCACGAAAGTAGGGCGGATATTAACATAAGGCAGATATTATTGAGATCTAAATCTATCGTGCTGTAAACATTGTCGATATTTTCTGCAGTAAATGCTACTCAGATATTTTTCCCAGCTTCGTGCAATAACTGCTCTGTTACCAGTAGACCTGCTCTTCGGATATTTTTCCCAGCTGCAATAACTGCGGTGTTTTGTTTCACCCACGAAAAATGATGAACGTCTGGGATGGATTTCATCGCAGGTGATTGTCTGTCGAACAATCTACACCATCGGAGGTAAAAATGCCTTCAAAATACTAAGCGTAGGACGCCTTCGGCGTAAATACATTTTTGTCCACCTTTAAGGAAAAGAATATATTATTATGTCTTTCAACATTATAGAAAATAATAATAATAATTAAAAATATTATTATAATTCAATGTTTAATTTTGTCTACATCAAGAAGTACGCATGCGACATCTGGATATTACAATGTATTATATTATTTTTTACCGCAGGTACGACAAAATGAGTTGTTTACCTTTCGGTCCCGCAAGCAATAGTAACATCACGAGCAAGGCAGAGTGAGTACCAGATTAATCACACAAGCAGCTTTCGGTGATGAACTTACTAGTTGATATGATTTTGATACTTGACTCGGTGCCAACATCCGTCACTCAAACGTAAAGATCTTCCCTTTCTTGGCCTTCTATTTCTATTACATTTTGATTCCGGAAGGGTTTCCGGAAGCAAATAGTGAATCCATAGGCCACATTCCCTGAGATCTATGGATGAAACAGCAGATTTCTTGAAAGGAATGGACAGTTGCCTTTACAGGGCTTCTGTAGTGGGGAATGTATATACGCTTAACCAGTTGCTCAGAGCTAAGCTTAATGTTCTCCATGAGGTTACCCCTCTTGGGAATTCCGTATTACATATAGCAGTTTCTCGAGGTAATCTCCGATTCATTGAAAGGTTGCTGCAAGTCGCTAACCGAAATTCGGTAGCAGGATACGAATTTCTTAGGGCGAAAAATTCAGATGGAAATACTGCAGTTCACCTTGCAGCCTTCCATGGCCATGACAAATTGGTGAAAGATTTGCTTGAACTAATCGAACGAGACATCGAGGCTGGTGAGATTTTGAGCGCTGTAAATTGGGAGGGAAACACAGCTCTCCACGAAGCTGCAAAGGGGGGAAATGAAAAGGTCGTGGAAGTACTCCTGGAGCATGACCATGACGGTGGTCTGGTCGGTGCATTAAATGATGCAGGTGAAACAGCCCTCTTTACAGCTTGTGAAGGCGGTCATTCTAACATTGTTGACAAATTGCTACCTTTCATGACTTCTCACATCGCCATGAAGAGATCCGACGGCCAATCACCACTCCACTCTGCCGTCTTCCACCGACACACAGGTAACTCTTAAGCTTCTATTCACTTAGCTCTCTTAATGTTTCCCAATAAGTTTTGGATTCTGGTACTTGAAAATTAACACATCTAGAATGCCGGTAATTTTAGAAATCATATACGGATGTCCCAATTAGCTCTGTTAAAGCTGCCATATTTACAGAGTTTCCAATAAGGCTTGGATTACGGTACCTGCAAATTACCACATTTAAGGCGAAAATAAGTTTAGAAATCATCATATGTACGGATGTGTATTTATAGATAACAAATGATCCAATGTAATCTCGGATGGAAGGTCTTGCTTAGCTCACAGTCTGTGGTATAAATTGTTTAGGTGTAGCTATGAAGCTTGTAGAACAGAGGCCTGAAATGGTGGATCAAGCCGATGAATTTGGAAGAACGGCCCTGCATATGGCTGCATTATCTCCACCATTTTCTCCTTTTCAGGCCGGTATATCATCTTATCAATTCATGGTGAAGATTGGAGAATTACTTTTGGAAAAAGACAATTCTTTGTGTTACAGAGAAGACAAGGATAAACAGTCCCCACTTCACATAGCAGTGAAAGAGGGAAAGTATGATCTTGTGAGGATTATATTAATGTACGCCAGAGATTGTAGAGAACTGGTCGACATCAATGGCAGAAAACCTCTCCATTTAGCCGTCATCACTGCCGTGCGGATTTCTGAGGAATCCAATTTTGCTGTATTATTCCAATTCAAAAACATGTTGTTGTCCTTAATGTCGAAGAGATCCCTTAATCATCGCGACAACAGCGGACACACTGCATTGCAAATAGCAATGAGGAATTTTGATACAGATCCAGCACTCTTCAGCAGTGTAAGTGAAAAATCTGGACTTAACTAGGTACTTTCTCTGTTATTGTTATAATCACTCACACGGATCGTTTTTTTTTCTTGAAGATCAAAGAAGTGCTTCAAATAAATGGTGCTGTGGTGACTCCAGAGATGCTGGAAGATGCGAGATGGATAAGGAAAGCAACTACTAAACTAGTGTTCAAAGGCCAAGGTATATCTATAAATGCTGTGCTGATCGCCACAGTGTCCTTCGCAGCAGCCTTCACTTTACCAGGAGGACTGGACTTAAATCCAGGAGGCAAGCCAACAGCTGTATTCATCGATGCTTTGCTCTTCAAACTATTCATAATTGCCGATGTGTTCTCGTTTTGCACTTCTATTGCATCAGCTATTCTTGCAGGTGTGAGTAGAAATCCAGTGGAGACTTTATACTGCATTTATCTATTATGGTCGGCACTCATATCACTGCTGGTAGCATTCGGAACAGCCATACACCTGGTCATCGCATCGTCTGGATGGTTAACATTCATGGTATGGGTTATGCTCTCCTTTGTTCCCATTACCATATTCGTCATTAGTTTTCATTCCAAACAATTCATTTTCGGACCAGAAAGATACAAGATTTGGTTTGTATTGTTATTTCCAGCGGCCTTAGTTATGGGTGTATGTTATTTCATATCGGAGATATTGTATGTATTCTTGTTCTCCCGTCTATTTAACATGGTACTCCGCTGGACAAAGAATAAGATACGCTATGAATCTTCTTCCCAAAGACATTAGATTTGGAATTTATTTCCAATAATCAATGGAAGCTTTCCCAAATGCATGGAAGCTTTCCCACATTATGTATTTGTACCACATTGCTGCTTCTTTTCTCGAACTAGAAGCGTATTGCCATATCCCAGACTCTGCCATGATTTTACCTACAGAAAACTTTGATAGATTCGGTATAGAATTTCCCAAAGAGACTCAAATAACTGCTATATGGGACAGTGAAAATTCACTCCAAGCTCGGGACGGTGTTGATGAACTCCAAACTCTTTGAAATGTATCTACACCTTACATTGTCTTTACCTCTAAGAAGTAATGCAGTATTTAAATGAAGATTCTGAAACTATTTTGCTGCTGTATAAACCAACTGAAAACAAGTTATAACAATAGAAAAAGAACATTTACTTGCAGCATATATTTATTATCATACAAATTTCTTAACTTCTCATACAAGTGGGCAATCAACACACTAGAAAACTCATTGAATATCTTGTTGTGACTATCATAAAACTAGACACACAGTAGAGAACAAAACACTACCAAAGTAATTTTGTATGCCTTTCATACACCAGTACTCAAAATTGAACAGAGTTCTGAATTGGCTGTCTCTCACATTACAAAGACAGCAATGATGCTGCAAATATATACAGGCTTCAAACTCTAAAAATATATCTAAATTTCTCAAAAAAAAGCAGTTTAAAAAAAAAATTGTAACTCTTTTCATACAGTGAATGCATGGATTGATTAAATTTGCGAATGCATATAGAAATTCCAGAAATATCAATGGAAAAACTGCGCTCTGGTTTTAAAATGGCTGGAGCATCAATGATCAACATTAAATATAGATCCTTGGAAAGGCTCAAATAACTGGTGTACGCGGCAATGTACATGCACTACAAGATTTCTTCAATTGATCTATACACCTTACAATGCCAGTTTGCCTAAATGAGCTAAACTGTAAGAAGTTACTTCTGCCGCCAGCATACCGTGTTCTGTCCATGTCAGATTCCCATGAGGAAACTGTTCGTTATCATTTTATTGTCTATGGGGTGTTATGTTAGTTAGAGCAAAATCAGCTTTTCCTTTGACTGAAGTTTGTTCCACTATAACAACTAAACTAAACTAACTTCAAACTATTCTGGGTAGATTTCATCCTATATGTAGCAGAAGTGTGTTTGAGTCGTTGATCAAAGGGAACAACGACTGTACAGCATTAATGAATTGAGGGCCTGCAATTTAAAATGTTTCATGGGAAGGAAGTGAAATATTGACTAGTAAATGCAGGCGAGAGACTAAAAGAGTGGAGGCATAAAAATCTTTTGGACCAGTAGAAGTTGCGACAACCCATGTTTTCCATTTTGTCGTTGCGGTTTAGATCTGCTATTAAAATTTCAATTATTGGAACATCGTATCTTTTTAGTAAAAGAAAATATATAAGCACGGGATCATATGGAAAAAAGGACCTTACAGTCAATGATAAATTGGGAACAATGCTCAGGCTTGCCCATTGGCCACTGGAGGAGCTACCTTGATGGAATGCAGTGGTATCTTCAAATTTAGCCAGGAGTACGCTCGAAAGCAGGCCTTTAGCTTTGTCATGGAAGCAATTCCTCAGAAATTCGTATACTGTAAGTGGAGAATCTAGGCTTCATGGAGAGTGCCAGTGCTGCTCTCATTGTCTTTATCCGAAGTACCGACCCCATGACTACGATTTCCTTTCCGTCTGGTTAATGAAAGCGGTTAGAAAGAAAAGCCCGTCACCTCAGTCAACGTTATCAAAAGACAGAGTGCGGTGCAGGGCAGCATGGCGCCGGTGACAGGGGAGGATAACGAATTCCACCCTGCACAAATGCAAAACCGCGTTAGGCAAATGTAAAGCTGGGAGCTGCGCAAAGGATGAAGAAAAGAGAAACTGGACAAGTTGCAATGCACGTGGACAACAGCTCACTTACCACGTTTCCTGTTCTTTTAACGATAGAAACAAAAATTGACAACCCACTACACATAAAAATGGCGGGTCCCGCCAAGCTCAATGAGCTGCTCCATCCACGCTGACATATTGTTTCGCTGTTCAACTACGGCTCTGTTCATGCTGTCGGCCCTTCTTTATCTTTCCCGTTGACAAGATTTGGATCGTTTAGCGAGTTCTACGGGTAAGTACCCATTATTGAGGGTCCCAATAGTTGTAAGGGATTGGTAGTTGAGCATTTTAATTTCTACATCTCTCATAATTATATATATTATAATTTTAAATTATTTTTTTAAAAATCAGGAGTTTGTTTTGGAAAGTTGGTGTTTATAATTAAAGTTTGAAGTCTACATCATTATTTTTTGTTAAGATGTTCGAGATGTTCAAAAGATTTCAAAAAAGGTAGATTAATAGTTGTATTTTAAGTTATAATAATTACATATTGTAAATCATATTCTGTTGGTAAGACATCATATGATTTATTGCTTTTAGATCTAAAGAATACATTTCATTTAATGTATTAATGGTCTAACGCTAACAACTTTGAAGTAATAATTATTAGTGATATACTATTAAAAATATTAGACATTGCAAAATTATGTATTTTTATATTGTAATTTAAAATATTTAGTTTTAATTAATAATTATTAAATGAAATAAATTTATTAAAATATGTTATATATTAAATAAATAATAAGTTATGGTGTTGTATGTATTAAAAAATGATATTTTTTATATTTTAACATACAATATGTTTATGTGGCATAATTTGATGATGTGGATCTACAACCTTAGATCTAAACAATAAACTTGTTAAATATTGAGCATTAAATTTACAAATACTCACATAATTATTGAAACATGCTCAACTAATAGCTTCTCTCTTATATATTTAAACATTTAAAAATTGTATATTTTACTATTCTAAATTATGGTTTTAAATATTTAATTTTAATTATTAATAATTTAATGAAATAAATTTATTAAAGTAAGTTATATAAAATAAATTTTAACAAATGGACATGTGTTAATAAGTTGTATAAGATATTATATATAGGTGTGTTACAAAAATGTTTTAATATACAATTATTGAATTATTTTTTATTTTGCACTGCTGGTCACGAGTTCTAGTCTCCCCCGTCCCGTGGTACCGGAGGGTGTGTCGCGCCAGCGCCGCTGGTCACATTAAAAAGTTTACCATGCGCACTGCAGTTTATAGGGGGTCGTGCTACCCGATTCCTGCAGTCTAAAAAAATATATATATATATTTTTTATTTTGTAATTTATAATATTTTAACAAAATAATGTTGATGTGGACCTACAACTTGAGGTTAAAACAATGAACTTATCAAATAAGTTATTATTAAAATTTGATTCATTTTAAATCAATACCTAGAAGTTTGAAAGGAACATAATTAAGGTCAATAACTATTAGTTGTTTTGTACATTATCTTCCTCACTTTAGATGTTTATGATGTTACTTATACTTTATTTTAATTGGTGAATTTGATATCTCATGTAATATTTTCAACATCCTTTAATAAATTTGTTCATGAGGATCAAATAACTATAAGAGAACAATATACATGCATTTTGAGCTCTCTAGGAGTGAGTGCACCAAATTGATAGGAAAAAATAAATAAATCAATTATTTAAAAAAAAAATTGTGTTATGTTGTAGTGCACATTACGCAAGCCCATTATATAATGTGGTCACTATCATGTCTCCTATCTAAAGAATTTATTTGGTAAGATTATAATTAATACATGCCTATTTTCTTGTGGACTAATATATTTAATTAGGGAAGATATTTTATATAATATTTTAATTATGTTTCTAGAAATTATGGACATAATATTTACTAGAAACAATTAAATATTAAATATGAATATTTATGAGCACAAGGGGGTGTGGATTTTGGTTGAGGAGTTGTTGTAACTACTAGAAGATATTTTTAGATTATTTATGATATCCTTGATGGGAATCTATGATAGGTTGTGCATTTAGCCAACAACCATAAGTGATAGGTCATTTTTGGCATACAAGATGGAGTGGGAATTTCAAATATATTTTTAATTGATGTTTTCCTCCAAAAAAGGTGTTCAGATTTTGGGCACCCAAATTTCCCAAGAACAAGATAAATATATGGGCCACAAGTACTTTGGGTTTCATTAAATGTTCATTTTTATCATTTCAACTTTTTGTATGAGTTAAAGCTCTTACATTACCTTCTTTGGATGAAAACCCATTGGAGGCTAGAGAATATGGACAAAAACCCATTGGTTTCCAAGAGGCAATTTTACTTAGAAATTACATTTGGATCTCAAAGATTTTTAGATAGTTATTTTCCTTTGTGTTGCATTGTTGCGAGTTAGAGGTCAAGTTTGTGTGCAAGGTTGCAAGTGAAGTTGTGTGAAGTGTTTTCTAGTGTTTATTTTTTGTTGTTGTTTGTTGATGTAGAAGATCATTTTTTTGGGGGTCAGTTAGATCAGACCTAGGTGTTGAGAAATTCATCTTTTAATTGGGAGCATATCAATGTAGCAATGTTGTGTGAGTTGCAGTTTTAGTGGTTGTTTTGTTTTAATATTTTTCTAGATTGTGTTGTTGTTGTGTATGCTCAATTTTTTGTTGTTGTAACAACATATTTCATGTATAAAATCATATTCTCTTCGTAGGAAAAAATTCAGAAGTTTTCGTGTGAAAATTGCCAAATTTTCAATGTGGAGAAAATCTATGAGATTTTGTGGGTTCAAGAAGAAATTTTTTCCATATTTGTATTTTTTGTTGAAAATTTTTTAATGGCCCTCATAAAAATCCAATATGATCTAAAATTCATATTTATACCAATATATATAAAGTTGCAGGACCATTTCAAGTTCAATTGGTGAAAATTGTTAGGATTTGGTGTTGTACCCCATTGCATAATATAGATATATTATAATGTTGTAATTAAATAATTATTTAGTTGTGCTACATCTAGGATATGTGCTTGGCAACACTGGGCAATTATTTGGGGCCACTTGTAAAGTTGTATTATAACATTGGGTTGTTGTTTTATGTGTGGAAGACATAAGATAATGATTTAATATTTGAGGAAAGTGTTTAATAATATGAAAACTTAGTACCCAATATTAAATGAGGGGTCAATAGTTTTCTGTTCAGATGGTTTTATCTTGCCACTTGATTGTATTTGTGTGAGTTTTTTTCTATAAAAGAAAACACATGTTTAGTAGTTAATATTGATTGGGTGAGTGGGTTGTCATAGTATTGAGTTATTTTGAGGAATGCATATGTGAAGCAAGACATGGGATGTGTGGATTCATTCTTGGACACATGGAGGATGACTTGGAGAGGCTTCATATTTCAAAAGTATTCATTGAAAATATGTAATTTCATGTATTATTTTATTGCTAAATAATAGATGGAGTATAGATGCTTTTGGAGGTTGGATTTTTCCCTCTTGAGGGTTTTCCAAGGGTATATATTTTGTTATCTTGTAGCTTGTCTATTTGATCTATACATTATGGTTATTTTGTAAGCTTGTATGCATGATTTTCTATCATGGGGTTATGTAGGAAATGGATTAAATGAACTAAGCATTGATGCATTATTTCTTAACACAAATTCAATGTTGTCAAGATTGTTAGTTTGTGTTCAATTCGTACAATTTTTTGAGAAGTTTGGTTTATGCAATTTTCTAATTTTAAATTTATTAGTAAAATTTTAGTTGGTGTATTATAGTGGTATCAAAGGTGTGATAATTTTATCCTATAGGTTCTTCAAATGATTGATGTTTCCAAGTGATAGAGAACATAGATATGAGAAAAGAGAGAAAAATAAGTTACAACATGAAGGGATAAAGGAAGATCACAAAATATAATTTGGAAAAAATGTGAAGACTATGAAGGAAGTGGTTGAAGGGAAAAATTATTGTGTGGACTCAATCAACCAATTACTTTAATGTATAAAGAATAATTCTAACAATGACAACAATAATGGAGGAGCTAGTGTTTTGAAATATCTTAATAATAGAAGAGGAAAGGGAAAAGAAGTGGTAACATTAAATTTAGGATTTGGATTTGAGAATAGGCCCATCAATCCCAAGTTCATTCAAAGGGTGGAAAAGATTCCAAATGAATAAACTACACTTCAAGATGGCATTTCAATTTGCTATGTAGAATATAGAGCACTTCCACTACAGTTTCAAGAGGCTATGATGTTGGATAACTATATGTCAATGAGGAAGACCAAAGGTGCAACAAAGAAAGAGACAAAGATGCAAAAAAAAACAAAGAATATGGATCTCACTTTAGAAAAATTAACTCTTTCTACTTTTGATGGATCTGAGAAAACTACTACAAGGGTTTGGTTACAAAAGCTACATACTTATTTTTCTCTCAAACCAATGGAAAAACATCAAGCTATCAAATTTTCCACCCTCCATTTTGAAGGTATAGTTCATGATTGGCAGTACCATGGGTTGACTACCTAATGTCATAATCTCATCCACACATATGAAGAATTTAGTAAGAGACTGATTAAAAAAATTCATAGGAAAGATCCTGAAGTGCATTTCAAAGAGTTATCTCAAATCAAATAAAGAGGTAATGTAGAGGATTATGTTGTTCATTTTCATAAGATTTATGTTATGATAACTAATATTTCAAATAAAAGGCTTACTGTACTTTTTATAGAATGAGTATATGAACATCTAGGGGATTAGTAAGAGATTTCAATCCTACATATTTTCAAGAAGCTATCAAGAAGGATTTTTGATTTAGAGGTATAGTTCCTCAATAGAAAATTTATTCATAACCAACATTCTAGAACAAATCTAAGGGGAGTGTATAGAAAAAAGTGTTTCATACACCAACAAAATACCACAAACCATTTTTTAGAAAATGGGACTAATGAGGAGATAAATAATGAACTTAGAAGGAAGAAGATGTGTTTGTGTTCCATGGAACCATGGAATCTAGGACATAGATACCTTGGAAAAGGGAAAGTACAATATATTGAGGTTATATAGATAACAAAGATTTAGATTTATATAAAGCTGAAAAAAAATTAGATTCACAAGAGCATGTACAAGAGGATGAAGAAAAAAGGAAAATGTTGGTAGTGCACTTGGAAAATCTTTCAAGAGTTCATATATACCATCCTCTCAAAGTTCTAGGAGTGTTATCCAGGAAATAGTGACTTTG
Organism: Sequoia sempervirens; assembly: GCA_007258455.2. Classification (NCBI taxonomy): domain Eukaryota; kingdom Viridiplantae; phylum Streptophyta; class Pinopsida; order Cupressales; family Cupressaceae; genus Sequoia; species Sequoia sempervirens. The sequence goes on along the minus strand of VDFB02320380.1, from coordinate 1,457 downwards.
TTAATAGATAGTGGGGCCACCCACAATTTTATTGATGAGGGTTTGGTAACAAAGAGAGGCTTCAAGACAAAATAATTTGAAGGTTTAAATTTTATAGACCTAGTTGATGGATTAATCCTTCCTTATATTAGAATGATCATACAACTTGATATATTTTTAAGAGACCATGAGGTACATGTGATTATTTTTATGTTATTATTGGAGAATTTGATCTGGTTTTGGGTGTACAATTACTACATTCTCTAGGGGATTATTCATATAATTTCCAAACTATGGAGCTCAAGTTTATAGCAAGTGGGAAGAATATTGTACTCAAAGGAATCTCAAATGGAACTCCATGAGTGGTGATAGAAAAAAAGATGGAGATGATTTTTAGAAGAGGCCAAACTATATGGACAAAAATATGTGTGGTAATTCCCATTAATCTATCCATTTTTAAGAAGTAAACTCATTTTTAAATTCAAATAATTTTTGATAACCATAGTGTGGTCTTTAGTGATTTGCCTCCAAGATTACTACCAGATAGGGTTTTTGAGCATATTATCAAATTATAAATAGGTAAAAAACCTATCATAACCACTCCATACCATCAACCCAAAGGGTATAAACAAGAGATTGAAAAGGCCATAAAAGAACTCCCGGAGATGGGTTACATAAGACCTAGTTCTAGTTTATTCATATCTCCAATTATTCTTGTTAAAAAGGATGGTACTATACATGTGTGAATTGATTATAGGGATCTAAATAAGAATACCATCAAGAAGATCCTAATATTAATTGCATGGATTTGTTAACTTTTCTAAAATTGATTTGAAAATCAAGATATCACTAAATCCACATGAGAGAAGAATATGTGTAGAAGACAACCTTTAGGTGTTATTATAGATACTTTGAGTTCTTTGTTATGTAATTTGAACTTAAAAATTCTCTAGCCACCTTTCACTCATGCATGATCCAAGTATTGATGAACATCCAAAATACTGAGAGGGAGGGTGAATCAATATTCTATTAAACTTTTGAACATAGCTTATCCAATCACCAAAACACATTAGCAAAAATAAAGAATGAAAGCATGAAATGTTCACAAAATCACATAATACATTCAAACACCATGATTTTTACATGGAAAACCAAAAAAAGGAAAAATCATGGTAAGGATTAGCTCACAATATATTATATCTGAATATAGTATATTACAAGGGCTCACTGCCAAGACACACTGTCCTTATAAGGCTCATAGGCAGAGTTAAATACAATACAAAAATGGCTCACCACCAAAGTATGAACTGATACAAATTTCACCTCCCTTGTTATGTATTTCAATTACATTGAAGCTTTGTATATAAAGTGTTTCTCTGCTTAGCAATCGCTCAACAACTCTACTCTTATTTTGATCTCTTACCATTGAATTCACATGTTTGCATCATATGAGATCACTCGCACCTAATATGTCATAT